>OX596383.1:17859403-18056903 GCA_951394425.1 Tipula unca | reverse complement strand
GAGAAAAATTTGTGGAACACTGGTTTGAGATGATCGAATGGAGTTAGCAGATAATCGTTTCATTTTTTGTCAAGAAACAACAATCATTATGATGCATAAATTGAATAGATGATGACCAACTGTATATAACTTTTGTTATTTAATCGAAAATCAGAAATTTTTTATTTTTTGAATAATCGTAATTGAACGTTTAGCTGGCACCATGCAGATCTCAGATAAGTTTAGATAAGAGCTTGCAAAAGAATTATGAGAATGAGTATTGATGATGAAATAAATCATCGAGAAATAACGATACCCCAATCAAATATTCAGAGTTCGTAAGAGTTCTGGAAATTTATAAATCTGATTTCTTAAAATACAATTTTTGAAAATACAAAATCCGGTTTTCCTCGAATCGAAACTTTTTTAAAGAGGAAATAATCATTCCTATAAATATAATGACCATGCGAAATTTCACAATTCCTTTAATAAATATTAATATTGTCAACCTGGGAAACAGTCAAAATTGTTCCAAACATATTTATTTATATAAATTAAAAAATATAAAATAAATGCTAAACGGTTTTAAATATAGAACTTAAATTAAAAAGAAGAGCTTACCATTACCCGCAACAGCACCAACTGCAGCTGCAACCACTTCAACAACAATCACATTTAACACATAAATTATAAAGATAAGTAATGAAAATATTTTATAATTTTTTCGATCAAATGTTGCCATTTTAATTTGACAATTTAATTTTCGGCAAATTATCTTCGTTTTTTTTTTTTTTTTTAACAAAATTCTTTTGATTTTTACTTCACATTTCTTATTTCTATTTTTATTTTTTATTAACTTTAATTAAAACACTTTTCGACTATACGATCGAATGAACACAAGATGTAGGAAGCCAAAAATTCCTCACTCACAAATATCTTTCACTTATTTACATCTATTGTAAAATCGTAATTATTTCTATCATTAAATTTTTTATAATTATTAATTAGGGATAAATTATTAGGAAAATTTTTGATGATTTCCATTTTATTCAACACAAAAAAAAAAATTTTTTTTTTGTGTTTTTAATTTCTATTTAAAAGTTTATCCTTTTCATGCTGTGTTCTTCTTCGTTTTGTACTACTGATGTAGTAGAAAATATAAAAAAAAAAAATAAATAAATAAATTTAAAATTAAGCTAACAAAAATGAAAATTTAATGGTTTACTAGAGATATTATTGATATTATAAAATTCAAATATTATATATAAATATATATATATATATATATATATATATATATATATATATATATATATATATATATATATATATATAAATATATATATATACATATATATATATATATATATATATATATATACATATATATATATATATATATATATATATATATATATATATATATATATATATATATATATATATATATATATATATATATATATATTTATAAATATATCTGCTAAGGGTTCCATTCATGGCGCGTTACACCATAACTCTTTCGATACTTTGCAACATGAGCTTGTGGAAAATGCCAAAGTTAGTGTTAGTTTACTTCCCTATAAAGATGTATGTAAAGTTAGCCCTTTCCAATTTGGGTTTGTTTCTATGTATGTTTCTAAAAATTGAAAGTAAACCTCATACCATCCCAAAATTTTTAAGTAGTGTACATTTTTAAGTAAAAAGTTGAACATATAAAGTTAAATCAGCCGGAAAAATTATGTACATTTTGAAAACAATAGATGCATTTTTAGCATTTCAGCGTATAAGAATCATCTCCAATATTTATTAATTTTTTGGCGAAGTGCTAGAGATAACCTCCTCAAGGTTATGTTCCTACAAATCCTATCCTACAAATAGTTTTCTTGAGCCATTTGATTATAATAGTTTCAAGAGTATATACCTACACGAATTATGTCCAATATTTAAAAAAATTTGGGAGAAACCCTAGAGATATTCCCCTAGGTATTTTCATCTTAAAATATAAGTGCATCCATCTAACAAATAATTCTGTATGCACCCTGTATTTTTATCATGGAGCTAAAGGTTTCATGTAGAGTCATATGTACTAATAGTTTCAATAGAATTTTTCTATGAATTATCCCCAGTTTAATAATTTGGTTGGAGAATTCCTACAGATAACCCCTTCAAGTCTTTAAAAATAGGTACATTTATCCTTCAAATAATGCCAAAATATAGCCTTAGATGAAACCTTAAGCTCCTAACCTCCGTATCATGGAGCTAAAGGTTTCATCTAGGGTCGTTTGTACTAATCACAGTGACTGTCGGAAAATGTCTATTTTGGGAGCTCAAAACTCCTTACATCGACAGATTTAATTATTAAGAAAATGAAATATTGTAATTTAAAATATCGACGAACCCATCAGCCTGCAAAAAGACATAGACAATCTGGTAACCAGGTGTGCGTAACTTACCGGGAATACGTAATTTTTCTCTATACACGAGCTCGACTGATGAAGCTTCGAACTCACCCCGGGAAGCCGTTCTTAAACTTAATAGTACTAGTGGCAAGGATTTACTCCATTGTGTATTGTTAATACATATTATCGATGCTTCAAGCTACGATACCATCGTCCAACCATGCCGTTGTATGCTGGGTTAGAGTCTGAAGAATGCCTGCATTGTAATCCGATAAGATTGACTAGACTATTAAATAGCTCGGATTAGAACCGTGCTTCACTGTCGGAGATGATGATCGATGGAACGCATTGGAGTGGCCTCAGTCCAATGCGTGAAACGATGGTCAAATGGTAATGAACTTACTGCGTGGCTTCTGCCAAGCGTTCCTTACAATGTTCGAATGCTTCATTAGTCTCATCGCACGAAGTGATTTTGCTGGTGTCGCTTGTTTCGGCCTTTAAGAAAATTGTATAATTTGGATTTGTTCTTTAACCGCATTTGGTAGAAAAATTCGGTAGTCATTCAACATGCCCAAGATTCGTTGAATGCTTTTAGTGGTGATTGGACGCGTTAAATTTGTAATTTCTTCTATTCGAGATTTTCCCGGGTTTTTCCTACTAATTTGATTTTCGCCGAATATGCCTATATTCGAATTGGTCACCCGACTTAATCAGATGTCGATTTCATTTTTTCGGAATATAATCGTCGAGCTTTCGCTAAACGTAATTGGCTTTCTTTGTCAATTTTTTTGTACCACGTTATGATTGACCGTATTGTGTGTCAGCGTTTCAAGAAAAATCGCTTTGAAATTCTGAAGTACATTGCAGATATATAAACATCCAATTTAATTGTTGTTAATTGATTTGAAGAGACGGCAACAAAACTGACGTTGCACTTATTGACGTGGAAGTCAAAGGGTCAATCATTTTCTTAATTTTGACGTCGACTAACAGACCACAGTGTATAAGAGAAAATCAGCTCCAATGATGCATGAAGTATAATAGACCGAAGTTCAATGTCAAGTTTTTAGTGTCGGTATCAATCAGTGTAGAGTTTGCGACGAACAATTTTAAGTCTGGTATTACGAACTTTTCTAGAGAAGTGGGAATAATAGTTCGGCCTCGGTTTCTGTGAGGAGTTGTTGTTTTGATTTTAACTCCAGTACAACTAGGGGGCATACTTTTTTATTTTCGATCATTTTCGCTGACAATATTTGTGGGCAATCGCTGCTACCACAAGTTTTGTAATGTGGATCAGTAGTTCCATCCACCGAAAGCGCCTGCATTTCACGAAGCAACTGAATAGGTTTTTGTGACTGAGATGTCATCCAGAAAGAAAGCGATTAGACCTGCTTCTGGCTGACTATCTGTCGATTATCGCTTTTTTTAAAGACGCATATTTATCCGTTGGGAGGTTTAACACCAATTCGCGAGCGAATTTTATATAATTTCTGAATCGAGAGCAACTACTAAATGACCGTATTTTAATTTATCGGCAGTCACCACGCTCAGTTTGAACTGGGCTTCGAGTTGCCTGAACTAAATTTTAGGGTCTCCCGATTAAACGAAAAGATTTTTCCAATATCTTATAAACATTCGTTGTATGAGGTTTATCGACCGAGGTTTTACTGTCCATCCTTTTAAAAATTTCGAAAATCTGGTCAATCTTTGTTGTATTTTACTTTAAATTCAGAATTATAAATAAGCGAAATTCAACATTTCAAAAGATTATAAATTTTCAAAATTCTAAATTCTTTACATATAATCTTAATTATAAATCGTAGATATTTGCAAATGTGCGAGAATGTTTAGAAAGTTGAATTTCGTTAAAACGAACATTTATAAAGCTCGTATATTTGTAAAGAAAATTTGCATTTTTCAAACTTGAGAATTTAAAATTCGGTTTTAAAATCTTAAAATTTTATTCCAAGAATTTCCAAAAAATTCAAAATTTCAGTTAAAAACTGAATATATTTAAAATGCATTGAAATTCCTAAATTAATATTTAAATTCGCTAATTTCCAAATATAATATATCTATATAGATACTAGAACTTCATAAAATTCATGTATAGTTAGTGAAATTGGAGAAAGTTGGTTAGATACATATATGTTAAACCTAAATGGATCAATTTTAATATTCAAACATAAGTAATTAAAAATTAACAAATATATTCGCAACGGGTACATCTTGGTTTCTCGATACGACATAAACTGTAATCGCTCGACAGAATAGGTGGTGAGTGCACGCATTTCTATTCCTTGCTACGAATGCCATACTAATTAGTAATTACACGATTAGCAGATACTTCATGACTCTTCAATCTAATAAGAATGCCGAAGAAATAACGTACAAATTAAAAATTATATGTAAATAAATTTAGTAATCTCCTATTTCTAAATTTGACTAAAATTCCTAAATTCAAATTTTATAATTTTGAATTGAATATTTTCACAATTTAACTTGACAATTCTTTTATTTAAAAAAAATAAAATATATTTATTATATTTTCATATTGGCCCCTGTGGTCGGGCTGCACTCACATGTCTCGTAAATCTAAATTGCACGAACATGTTTCTCAAGAATACCACCACAGTATCCATGGCGGCTGGCAGCTGGCAGTCGTTCTTTGTATCCTCTAAGGCCACTGCTAAAATCTAAACACTTAGCAAGTGCCGTGAAGCTGAAGCTTTACAAAGCGTAGATCAGGCACGTTATGTTTGGATGTGAAAATTGGGCGGTGACGGATGAGTACGGGAGATGGCATGAAGGAAAATCGCAGGGAGTACGCTGGCTCGGTCACGTTCTGCGTGCTGATCCGGAACAAATTGTGCAGCGATTTCTGAAAAAAGAGCCGCCATATGGTAGGCGCAGAGGTCGTTGCAGGCGACGATGGCTCCACGATGTAGAGAACGACTTCAGATTGTCTTAGACAGTATGAAGACCATGCTCAGGATTGAAATCGTTGGAGCCTAATAGTTGACTCAGTAAGGGGCCAATAATGGCCTTTAGGCCTTTAAAACTGTTCATTACTATCCTTTGCTTGTCGTAGGAGGCGACTAAACGGTTGGATCGCTGGGCTGACGACCCCGCATCCGTAAAAAAGCAATCTGTTTATAAAGTCAACAAAAAGAAAAACGGATACCGCCAAAAAACACCGGACCCCCGCTCAAGTACCCTGATATTTGATTTAGGATCAGCACGTGGAACGAGCAGTCACTTAAGAAACCAGGAGCGTTGGAGGGCCTAATCACGTGCATGAAGAAGTATCGGCTGGAACTCGCCGCTCTTCAAGAAACTAGCTGGCCTAAAAGTGGAGACCATGAGTCCCAGGGTTACACGTTGCTCTACAGTACAAATGACCTCGGAAATCTTGGTGCTGGATTTCTTCTTGGACCGTAGGTAAAAAACGCTGTTTTGGATTTTCAAGCAGTCAATACCTGATTGTGTAAGCTTCGCTTTCGCATGAAGTTAGCCAACCTGTCGATAATTTGTGTACGTGGGCCGACAGAAGTCAGCCAGCCCCAATATAAAGACTCATTTTACAATGACTTGGACATTCTGATGGGATCTTAATGCTAGAGCTGGCTGAAATCAGACCGACTTGTGTGAAAACATAGGTCTATACTCCCGACACGAAACGATAATGGTGAGAGAATGATGTACTTTGCAATTGCTCACGATCTTAAAGTAGGAAACACGTTCTTCCTTCACAAACAGATACATCTAGAGATATGAACACATCCTCACGGAACTTCCCGCAGCCAAATTGACCATGTGTTGGTTTCTACAGGACGGGCTCGGGTTGTGCAGGATGTGAGAATTGATCGGTCAGCAACTAAATACGTTGGCGGCTATCATTATTTGGTCGATGCAAAGCTACGATGGAAGTTTTCGTACAAGTCTAGGAACACGGCCAAATGCATGGTACGTTTCGACTGTGAAGGTCTGATAAATGAAGATCAAAAGAAACTATATCAGGATGTTGTCAGCGACAACATTGATGAAACTAATTACCAGTCTGACTGAGCGAACTCTGTCTGGGAGGTACTGAAAACTTCGGTTGTTAGTGCTGTTCAACAGACTTTAGGTATATTGAAAGTCAGACCCAAGAATGATTGGTTTGATGACGAGTGTTGTATTTCAGTTGAACAACAAAATATAGCCAATAGTGAAGTGCAACAACGTCTCACAATCGCGAGGAAAAACAAGACTGCTCTTGCAAGGAAAGCAGCTAAGCGGATTTGCAGATGGAAGCGAGAATGGTAGAAGGCCGAGGTTCTGAAAGTACAACAACTCAAGCAGTTCGTGTAATTTCTTTAAAAGAAATACTGGACTGCAACATACTTTCAGGCCTACGTCAACCGCCATTCGGGACCGGGATGGAAACCTCTGTGTCAACATCGACGCAGTACTTGACGCATGGAGTGGATACTTTACTGACCTGCTTGATGTTCATCATGCGTAACAGACTGTTGTTAAACCACCTCTAATACAGACTGCGGAGATTTGAACTGAGGAGCCACCCATTAAGAACTCACTAAAGCCATGTAGAGATTGAAACGAAACCGCTCACCTGGTGTGGACTACAGTAATGTGGAGCTCTTGATATTCGGAGGGGATACTTTATGGAACTGTCTTTTCGACCTTATTCGATCAGTATGGCGAACCAAAGTTATGCCTGACGAATGGAAAGTGGCCGCGATATGCCCCATCTTCAATAAGGGAGATCGCTTGAAGTGTGAGAATTATCGCGGTATAGCTCTCCTTTGCACAGTATACAAGTTACTGTCATACAATGTATTGGATAGAATCACTCCTCTAGCGGAGGGCTTTTTTGGTGACTATCAAGGAGGATTTCGTCCGAATCGATCAGTCACCGATCAGGTCTTTTCGCTGCGGATGATTGTATCTAAATATTATGAGACTTCCATCTCCGTACATTCGGTGTGGATTTCCGGCAGGCCTATGACTCGATCAATCGAGAGAGTTTGTGGTCTGCCCTGTAATACCTAGGAATGCCAACAAAATTGGTACAACTGTGCAGGATGACAGTGACGCAGTCTCAATGCTGTGTTAAAGTTGAGAACAGGCTATCGACAATTTTGCAGTTAACTCGGGTGTTCGGCAGGGAGATGCATTGTCCCCGATACTCTTCAATCTCTTGTTGGAGTACATCTTTCGAAAAACTGAAACACCTCAGCGCAACATCTTATATCGCCAGTCCAATCAGGTGCTTGCATATGCAGATGACATATGCATGATTTGACTGAATAGCAACGGAGTGAAAGAAATACTTGATCCGATTGTAG
Organism: Tipula unca; assembly: GCA_951394425.1. Classification (NCBI taxonomy): domain Eukaryota; kingdom Metazoa; phylum Arthropoda; class Insecta; order Diptera; family Tipulidae; genus Tipula; species Tipula unca. The sequence continues at coordinate 18,049,171 of OX596383.1, read as the reverse complement.
AGTTTTCAGCTTTAGTTGGACTGCAGATCAATGAAACCAAAACAAAATACATGATCTCTGGTTATAAGGAAAATAGCACACCAGATTTTAGTAGAGGCCACCACACGTTTGAAGGAGTGAGGAGGTTCAAACATCTGGATTCTCTTATCACTCACGATAACAGTGTGGATGAGGATATTAAAGTGCGGCTGGCAGCTGGTAGTCGTTCTTTGTATCCTCTAAGGCTACTGCTAAAATCTTAATACTTATCAAGTGCCGTGAAGCTGAAGCTTTACAAAGCGTTGATCAGGCCCGTTGGTATGTTTGGATGTGAAAGTAGGGCGCTGACGGATGAGTACGAGAGATGGCTCCTTACATTTGAGAGAAGAGTCATGAGTATGAGCCCAAAATGCGAAATAGATGGTACATACCGAGCTCTGTACAGTATCGAGATCAGAGATCTGATGAAGATTCCCGATATTGTGCATGAAATAAAATCACAGCTCGGTCACATTCTGCGTGCTGATCCGAAACGAATTGTGCAGCGATCTCTGAAAGGAGAGCCACCATATGGTAGGCGCAGAAGTCGTTGCAGGCGACGATGGCTCCACGATGTAGAGAACGACTTGGCCTTGTCAGATTGTCTTAGACAGTATTAAGACCATGCTCAGGATCGAAACCGTTGGAGCCAAAAAGTTTTAAAAACTGATTAATATGTTTTTAAAACTTTAATTTTAAAACTTTTTCAAACTGATTTTTATTATTAATATTATTATTATTTTCACAATTCTTTTAAATTTTTAATATTCTATATATAGCTTCTAAATTTAAAAAATGTAACTTCTTGCCTGATCCTTAAATTTAGAAAATTCCCAATTTTTGACATTTTTATTTAGCTTGTTTCCAAAGCTGTGTATTCACGAATGAAAATTTCAATTCGGCTTCTAAATAATTTGACGAATTGTAAATTATTTGTTTATCATGTGCAATCAGATTTTGTCACAGGCAATTTTTTCACCAAAGCATTTGCATGAAATGTAATGTGAAACTGTCTATTTGTAGATTTCATTTCCAATTGACTTCTAAAACTGTTACAATATCGTTACATCGACTCAAAAAACACAAAAAATCGTAGTTATCAGTGCATGTTCTCAAAAAAAAATATATATATAGTATATACTCAGACAATCACTGACTCGAGAAGTTTACTAAACACCATTAGAAAATAATGGTTTTCCATGACATGATAGTTTATCTTTATTTTTATTTTATTTTTTTATTACATTAGATAAAATCGATAAACTTACTTTTAAATTTAGAGATCGTTTTCGTTTTTATTTTTCCATTTTCCGAAAGTAAAATGTTGCCTAATTTATGTTCAATTTGACAATTCTTCCTATATATTGTGGAAAAACGTTTTTTTCTTTTTTGTTCAATTGCGTGCCATTTGTATTGTTTTCTTTTATATACGAATTCGTATATATGTATATGTACATAGGTATATACATACATATATATACAAAATATGTTCTTGTTTTTCCGAGAGTTTTCAGTTTTTTTGTTTGATTAGAATTAATGATCGAAGAATCTCTGTTGTTTTCAGTATTGGTGTTTTCCTCGAACATATACATATGTACATATATACATATGAATATATATATATATATATATATATATATATATATATATATATATATATATATATATATACATATATATATATATATATATATATATATATATATATATATATATATATATATATATATATATATAATATATATATATATATATATATATATATATATATATAAATATATATATATATAAATATATATATATATTTATATATATATATATATATATATATATATATATATATAAATATATATATATATATATATATATATATATATATATATATATATATAAATATATATATATATATATATATATATATATATATATATATATATATATATATATATATATATATATTTATATATATATATATATATATATATATATATACATATATACATATATGTGTATATGTGGGCATACTATAAGGAAAAACGGAAATCTTACATTACTAAATGGAAATCGATTTACCCAAAAAGGTGTATTGTTCAGAAACGAAACAAAATATATAAAATAAAAAGCAACATGATTTTCAAAAACATTATGGAAAATGGTATAGGAAAAATGAGAAAAATATACATATAGCAACGAAAAAACATCAACCTTCCCAAGAGACATTGAAACCTTTTTGTTACGATTGTTCTGTGATTTTCTTGCCAGGAAAATTATAATCGGGTTCTTTACGGAATTTTTCTCATTGCCTTTTTTTTTCCCGGAATTTTACATTCCTATATGCTATATACTCGTATTTTACCATTACTTTTTACTTAAATAATTGAAATTGATTTACGTTGTGTATATTAGACGGGGGAAAATTTCACGAAAAATTACTTACGACAGTAATATAAATGTGTTTTGTGTTGGTGTGGAAAATAAAACACAAACAAAAAAAATTATGCCTTAAACAGATAATAGCGTATTTAGCGCGTATATATGTATATGTGTATAGTCGCGAAATTCCCCTCGAACACACGCATTAAACTGGCAATAAGCATTAATTTATCTCATCGTGTTATATTTCCTTTTTATCCAAAAAAAAAAATTTCTAAATTTTCATTTTATTTTATTTTTATTCTTATTTTTCATATTATTGGCGAAAAAAATATCCTCAAAAAGAAAAATGGGAAATAAATTGTACGTGCGTGTCGTCTCAAACATCATATTTTCAAGTATTTTCATTTAAACAAAAAAAAAAAAGTAAAAGGAAAATAAATAAAATTCTTGATCAATTTATTTCTAATTTTCCAAATATACTAGAAAATACTTGGTAAAGAAAAAAAGTTAAAGAAAATTCCATTTGGAAATTGAACGTGCATTAATGATTTAATATGATAAATATATATAATACATATGTATGTACAAAAAATAAAAATCCAAATGGGAACATTTTCTTTTCGTTTTTCTTATTCTCGTATATGTATGTACATATATTGTATACGTATATGTAGTGCGATATACCAGTATAAAACACGCATGTAATACAAAATTGAACATCTTCATAATTTTCTAATCTAATTGGTCAAAGGCAGTTTGATGTTTATTATAACATACGTTATGTATTTTATACAATAACAAAACTTTGAATATATAGCGCATAGCGCATTTCTCTTTATAATATCTATAATCTCTATACTCTCTTTATAATCGATTGCATAGGGTCAGTGCTATACTATAGGAATTTATTTTGGTTTATTATACCGAACCCTTCATACAATGGCTGAAACTCTCAATCTGTATTTATATGTAGGTTAATAATACAGATTGTGTGAGAGAATTAAAATAATTCAATGGCAATCCAATTTAGGATTGTGCTGGGAATAATTCGACAATGCTGAGAATATTTCGAATGAATAAAATGAAATTTAGCGAGATATATAGGCAACAATATATAGAGCCATACTCCAAAGAATATTCGATATATCAATAAAAAAAATGTTTACCGCTCACCACGCCGATAAAAGCGACCTGCGGCCTGTGGATCACCAAACTATATCAGAAAAATAGTTTTACGCAAACATAAACCATCGATAATTTCAATAATCATAAATGTAACTAAAACTGATGATTACTTTTATCGGAATCGAACATAACACGTTTTGACCAAAGATGTGAACGGTGATCAAAACAGCTAACCTAACCAATATCGCGATAAATGTTCATCCATCTATGCCACCGAAACAAGTGAATTAGTTGAAAAGGGAAAAATCCGTAGCCATAAGACATGATAGACTTATGTTTGTATATTTTTATACCTTGCCACTAAAGCTGCCAATATAGTATGTTATTCGCTTTGTATGTAACATTTCGAATGTAAAAATGTTATTTTTGATATACATACATTAACTCGATCATATCTGGCTTTATATTAAACTCACTAATGGCTTAACTTAAAGAAAGTTTATAATTTAAAACCATTGGAATCAAATATTTAAAAAAAATATTTAGTTGAACCATTTGACTTTTCACTTTTCATTATCTTATGAAAAACTAGAATAAGATCGACAAATAAAAAATTCGAGTGAAAAACTCTTTCCGTTTTCCACGGAGTATACTATGAAAAACTTATTGTATTTTCGCTAGAGGATGTAATAATGATAATAATAAGGAATAACAATATAAGGATGAATTTATTTGCTTGTCGTTCATTTTTATATTGCGGCAACGGAATGAGGGTAACAGTGACGATATAAACCATTATACAATTTTGTGGATGTGGGGATGAGCGCACGATGGGTATGATTTCTGGTTGTAAATAATGAAATCGTAGAAAAATAACCAGATAAAAAATTGAAGGAAATTTATTTTATAATTTCCAAAGACTTTCATGTAGATTGAAAAGTGTTGCTTAATTTCTTAATTTCATTCGCGGGATCTTCCATTACAGTATTGTATATGTATGTACATTTGGTGTGGAAGGGGTCGTCTTGAAAATCATGATGAAATATGAAACAATTTAATATGCCACCTCGCGCCGATAAAATACCTAGTTTTCCTAAGCAGTGAACCAAAATTTTTATATACGAGTATGTATACGGAAATACTAATTTTGCCATATTTTACTGAATTTAACTGAGTTTTGATTTAATTTTATGATTTTTTCCGTACAAAAATTTCTCTCGTTCGTTAGTGTTGTGTACATCAACAATTGAGCACAAAAACAATTTTCTTTTTTATATATAAATGAAAGATAAAACGGAAAATGAAACTAAACTTGTCATTCGGAAAATACAGCAAATCGATTTACGAGATATATAAAATATGTATAGATATTCCGTATTTGTATATAGTTGGCATCAAGAACATTTAGAAGCGGAATGTTAATTATAATTTCTAATTTAGGGCTCGTAATTCATAATGAAGTGTAATACATATAATTTTTTGCCACAAATTGATTCTGACAAAAAACTTGTAAATGATAAACTAGTTGATCGTTGGCGTCTAATAAACAATTTGGATTGATCCAATTGGTCATTCAGAAACCAAGTTTAAAATTGCATATTGAATTTGTTCTCTCGGCAGCTTCCCCATATATTGTTTTGTACTATATAAGTTTTCTACTACACAAATTTAATAAGCGTTCATTATAATATTATTTTTCTATATAGTTGAAAAATTGTAACTCGTCATTTACCATAGTTAAACTGTTAACGAGTAATTTTTATAGTGTGCCAGGTTTCATTTTAAAAGCTTAAATATTTCTACATATTTATTATAAAAACGAGTGAGTCAGAATTTTTAACCCAAAAATCTAAAACTCTCGATGGTTCAAACCTCCAATAATAGATCAAAAATATGTCTAGACATTTTTTCATAAACGAAACGATAGTTCATACCTCCAAAAATAGGTTTTGAGACCAGTCAAAAAAAAAATTCAAATCAGGCACCTAACATAATGATCATAAAACTAATTTTTCGAAAAAATTCAACCTCGTAGTCGAATGACTACACCATAAATTAACTATTAAAACAGAAAAATTGCATTTCATCTATAAAACATATCCATGGGCTTTTATTTATTTTATAACTTTGTTTAATTTTTGGTTCGTTTGTAAACATCATTATGTGCAGAAAAACACAAATGAAAAACGAAAATTCAAACAAACCATAACCTCAACCTATATTATGTATACGTACATGTGTGGTAACGTTCAAAGAATAGTTTGCACGAAATGGTGTATGCATTTAGTGAATATTGCTCTCAGTACTTGTCCCAAGCAAAAAATTGTTTTTGATTGGTAAAAAAGTACAGCTCGTAAAGGTATAATCCTATATTGGTCATAAAGAGCCATACACAATTTCCTTTATCTATATGTATCCAAAGAGGACGCATAAGAAATTTTGTTCAGATTTCTTCATTCCTGTTTATGTTTTCATAATTTCCAATTTGAATCTATATATACTAGCCATTTCAACTGGAATGATTACAACGATTTCTTGATGTTGAATAAGTATAGATATTTGAATTATACTTTGAATTACCAGAAACTTTATTTTATTTTTTAGTTGGGAATGATGAGATTGGATGATAAAGTAATAACGAACAGAACACGTCTGTTATGTAATACAAACAAAACCGGAAGCAAGTAATTTTAGTTTTCTAAATATTGGTTTCATATACCGGGTGTTTTTTTTAAACTGAGACGATCAAATATCTCGAAAAATAGCCACTCTACGGAAAAAATGTCCATAATCAAAATTTAATTATACCGCGGGGGAAATACATTAGTGCAAAAAAAAAGTCCCCCATCCCCGCTTTGTAGGTGGGGCGGGGGTAACTTTTAAACTAAGATAGGAAGCCATATTTTTTATTGCAGATACGGATTCTACGACTAAAAGTACGTATGATTTGAATAAAATATTTTGTTCGGTTCATGATAGATGGCGTTGCAATCGACGAAATTCAATTTTGTCAATTTCTCCTTCTTAGAACACACGCATTCGATTCTGCAATACGTTTGAAATAAAAAACATCACGTTTTCATTGGAAATACTCGAAATTCGTCATCAAAACAATTTATTCAGTTTTGTAAATCTAAATAAGTGTTCAAAATGATGGCCTGAATTTTGTATTTTTGAAATTTAATAATAAAACTTGAAATTAATTTTGAACACTTATTTAGATTTACAAAACTGAATAAATTGTTTTGATGACGAATTTCGAGTATTTCTAATGAAAACGTGATGTTTTTTATTTCAAACGTATTGCAGAATCGAATGCGTGTGTTCTAAGAAGGAGAAATTGAAAAAATTGAATTTTGTCGATTGCAACGCCATCTATCATGAACCGAACAAAATATTTTATTCAAATCATACGTACTTTTAGTCGTAGAATCCGTATCTGCAATAAAAAATATGGCTTACTATCTTAGTTTAAAAGTTACCCCCGCCCCACCTACAAAGCGGGGGTGGGGGGACTTTTTTTTTTGCACTAATGTATTTCCCCCGCGGTATGATTAAATTTTAATTATGGACATTTTTTCCGTAGAGTGGCTATTTTTCGAGATATTTGATCGTCTCAGTTTAAAAAAAAACACCCGGTATTATTGATTTCTCCAGTAACACACAGAACTTAAATTAATAGATAAAGGTCTATTCAGAGATTTTCATAGGTATATTTACACTAATAGGGACTGTGCACGGGATCAAGAAATCTTCGTACAATTTTAATATTTTTTTAAACCATGACAGTTCATATTTCTAAATTTCATTACCTGAAGCCTTCGAAATTTTTCGAGAAGATCCAACTACACAACTTTGTGTAACAAGATATTTAAAAAAATACAAACACCATTATTTGGTAAACCAAATATGAAGATAAACTTAAATCATTTAGGACATTTTTAATTATCGTTTGGCTTGCTGATATACATATGACTATTTGAGTAATATTAAAATAAGGTGATCAATAAATACTTTCTATTCAACGGAATCAATTTACTGGCGATGAGGACTAACAATGACATTAAGCATACTCTAATTGATATAACATACAAAAAACCGCATCAAAATTCATTGACTGGAACGGAAGTTATACATTTTTTAGGACGATAGCAGACATATTTTAAAAATACGGAAGCAGACATATTTCAAAAAATGCGCGAAAAGTTTATTTTTAAAAGTTAATTTCAAAATAAATAACCTTCTTTGACTTTGAAAATTTCATTTTTCGGACTAAAATACTTTCACTTTTACAGTATAAACCATTGAATTAAATTTAATTGTATACATCTGTTGTGTATATACACGTCATAAAAACGTATTATCTGGACAACAATTTTCTTAAATAGTTATCCTTAGTTTCTCATCACCGCCAATTTAATTATCATGTTGCTGATGTTTCGTTATTATAAATTATAATGTACATACTCGTAGTCATCTTCACGCTAATTATCATACACCATTAGGAATTATATCACACTAATAAATGAATTATTCTGCGATTATACATTATATATAATCAAATAAACCATTATGTATTATGTCTATATATTATGTCAAAATGTTATTTACCATTCCAATTATAAATAATGATCATAAAAATCTACATTAATATCAAAATTTGGTTAAGCCGAGAATAACTATACCAAATCATACAAATAAATAATTTTAACTCTAAATTTTGTTGTACACATAGAATAATGAATATGGGATGCTGATCATGTTTCATGAAACGACACAAAAATATTCAAAATTCTTATGTCAGATTCGTATAACCATTACCTAATGGTATACTATCCAAAAATACATTAGATATTGATATTGAAGTACTTTGTAATATTAACGCCGCAAATGTGTATCTAAGGTATAGCAGCCCATCGTCGACATCATCAGCATCATCAGATTTAAAGCTGAATGATGATACACATAATTTCATGTCGATACCAGGTGTACACCTCATAAATACTTATATGCAACGACTTTCGGTCAACATTCGGCACATCTTTGCTCACACCTTCGCATCAATTAGCCTCCCAACTATCAATCTTTATCTTTTTTTAAAACTAAATTCTGTCTATTCATCAACTTAAAAGGTGGATAACGCTTTGATAAAAGATTAACAAATTTGATAAAAGATTTCGTGGTTGAGAACGGTGCAAAACTAACAGAGATAATATCCCACAGTAAAACATAACGTGGTTCATCATATTTCTTATTTTCAAAATCACGTCGGTTTTATCCTTTTAAACACAAGGCAGCATACAAAGAATTTTAGCATACGTTCTCTCCAACAAGTTCAAAAGAGCGAGTGAGTGTATTGATTGGGCGTTCATGTGGAAACTAGTGCCTACTCAATACATTGACGGAACGATATCGATATCGAATTCATCACCTAGTGGTAGCACAACATTTTCGTAAATTGATCTGTTCAGGGCATATCATACTATACTAGTTCCCGAGAACACGCAAACACCGATCTCTTTTGAGTTATTCTATATTTATCTTATTTATCTATATTGACGCTATTCTTGAAACAAGTAAAACTAAAAAATGTTATTTCAGTGTTCCACATTTCAATAAAGATAGTATTAAACAAACCTCTGAGCGAGTAAGCCTATCTCACAATTTTGACAACCCACCTTTAACAAACAAACAATTTCAAAAGTTCGTTGGAATGGTTATCAATATATTTTAGATTCATTCCAAAACTAGCAGACGGTTGACTTCCAGGCAATTGGTCAATTTAACACTAATGGTACATCCTATATAAAACTATCAGGAACTGAAGTAATGACTTTGACAGGGGAATTTGGAAACCTCGCTATTCGAAATGTATCGCCCAATTCACGACTATATAACATACATAGCACATATCAGGCAAATAAAATGAAGTCACAGACACTTAGTCTAAAGCATGCGACCCACAAACTATCTCAATTGTCATAAATTTGATCAAACCAGCTAAGCTATACAAACAAAACGGACGATCAATTACGAGTTTTAATAGAATATCGTTGTCCCGCAGGTTCCAATTATAACTTGAAATAGCTATTCTATATCAATTGAAAACTTTTTTGGAAAACTTTGGGCTCAGATGCACCATTGAATTCCTGTTGATTCTCGCAAATCAATACCATCCAACATTTTTATTTAGATTTAAAAAAAGTTAAACAGTTGCGAGTTTGTCTTCATTCGTGTGAATAGAATACAAACTGGCTGCAGTTCACCTAACGAAAGTCCATTTAAGATAATTCGTAAGCTACTAATATTTTACATTATAGACGGAGAGAATAGTCAGTATCGATCAATTATTGTAACAATTAAATATGAGCTATTGAAACGAGCACAATATCTTTATTGACTTTCACTAAATTATTTTCTTAAAAACTACGTGAGAGAATAAAAGTTCTTTACATTGCACTGTGGCGGAATCAGCTTTTTATATGACAGCCGTGTTTTAAGAAGGTAACCATTATTCCGAGATCATTTGATGATTCGGCATGTCTAAATTTAGATTGGTCTGTGGCGCCATATAAGGATAGGATTCCGATCCGTTTAAAGCCCGATATCGCCGATTATTATATTTCTTGGAACAGTAAGGTATATAAATTGCAAACGTGGTTAATTTGACCGTATATGTTGGCTGCGTAAAATTACCAATATCACATTTTAATTAATAACTATAAAATAAAATATATTGGAAAATTCCACAACCTAGTTGATGATGATATGTTAAGGCTAAGGTTAGAAACACTCAAACACACGCACATCCACACACGCATTCATAAACATACAAAGAAAATCTTAAAATGAAAAATTACAAAATTGCAAACCCAAAATTTTATATTCCGGGATTTCGAGTATATCTTTTCTGCGCGTTCACCATAAAAATCTTTCTTAGAAATCCAAATTAGAAGAACAAAGTGAACAATTTCAATTTATTAAATCATAAAAATGGAAAGAAAATTTCTACATAGTTGACATTATGTTGCTGCGATATACACATACATATATATGTATGAATATCAGTTTTGTTTAGAAAAATTACGATGGAATAACTACCACCGTACCACACATAATATCTTCTCCATCTCTCCGGTTTGTGTTATCCAAATTTCACCGCGCATACTGGAAACTCTTTTGTGTTCTATATATGTATATGTATATATTTTTTGTTGGATTTAGTTGGAAAAAGCAAGCGTTAGATAAATTGATCCAAAAAGCAAACAAACAAACAAAAATGATGAAAAGTCGGATAACATTTTTTTTCTCTTCCAACAATAGTGGGATTTTGATCTAAACTTTATGAAAATGAATAGAATGTTCACCAAACTTAATATTTTCCATTTATTTTCGTCTTGTATAAATTATTTTTTCGATAAGCGATATGTACGTAATAACATAATATGGTGGACGACTGTACAGTTTATATACTAGAGTGGTTCTCAACCACTGCTTGTCGAAACGCTTGTATTCTGTTTTTTAATTATTTCAAACTAATTTAAAATTCAGTTTAAATAGCTTTCGGAAAATGATATGCTCGCTTTTGTAGGCCCAGTACGTAGCATTCATGCTTTGGGGTTAATCGGTTTCGGGTTCGATGCTCTGTGAGGATGTTTAAAGTGTTGCATATACAATGACCTGCATATACAATTCTTGCAGCTCTGCGAAATCCTGGACCTTAATATTCAATATGTTTTTGGATAGTTTCGCATGGTCCCAATGAAAACAACCAGAGAACCAGACATATTGGGGAAAGTTGGCAGCAGCGATTGCGGATGGTAGTTGGCAAACGTTAAAATTCACTAAATTATTTCAAAGTTGAAAAAAGAGTTAAATTTTTGTACAACCTGAATAGAACAAATGCGGGCTAGAACATCATTTCAATTTAAAGGAAAACTCTACAAACGAAGCATTACCGCGCTTATGTTCAAGAACGAACAACATTTAGATAAACTATTATACAAATTTTAAATATATTGAAGTCGAAAATCTAAAACATTTTCAATGCGTTCTAAATGTATACAAAACCCAGACAGTTATATACATATAAATTCCATTTCTTGAAATTTACTCTTTAAAATAAATTTATTAATTAAAAATATACTTAATAAGTACAACTTGATAAAGTACGACAAAAGAATGGAAATCAAGTCAATCATAAGAAAAGCATAAATTAGTATATAGGAGTATATATATAGGGATGCGGCACAAACGAAAGTTTTCTACTTTAAGTTTTCTTTATATTACATAATTTATTGCGCAACGTTACAAAGAAATTTTTTTTCAATTTTCATATGTATGAAAAAGTTTAAGATTTTATGTAAGTAAATCGTTATTTACTTTATGCTTTCCAAATCAATAATGATTTAGTCAAACACCAATTAAAAAATTGAAGAATTGTTGCTATTATTTTTATCGTATATAAGATGTTTTCCTTATTTTCATTATTCTTTTACAAATTTTTAAAAAGAATATCGAAGTTAGTTAATTTCAAAAATTAGTTTATTTGATAAAACGAAACTATATAGCTCATATTTTGAATGATTTTTCATGTTTTTGATGAAGTATAGGAAATTTTTTATTATTACTGTGTGATATGGAAAACAATAAACAGTTTTGTATTTTCAGGAAATATTTATTTTTGGTAAAATAACTGAATTTGTAAGCTTCGAAATTTTTTTATCTCAAACATTATCACTTTTCTGAAATAGAAAATGTCTTCGAGAGTCTAATTAATAAGATTACTATGGATCACAACTCTACTCCTATTGTAGAATGATCGATGAAGTGAAAAATTTAAGCTCTGCAATTTTTTCGATCGGGTTAAAGCTATGTCATGTGTTGAATCTGGTATTTATGCCAATTAACCATGAGACGGCCGTTTCGATGTGTGATTTAAAATTAATTAAGGCAATTAGATTGTGGAGATTAATTAAATCAAAGCTTTATCGGTGTTGGCATTACATAAGAACTATAAGGGTATTTGTATTTTATCTGTATTACCAAATTATTTAAGAAAATGATTAAAGATCAATTATTATCCGTTCACGTATCGCTTTTCTCTTACAGGTAAACCACTACTAATTAATATTTGCTACTGTATTTAAACATACTGTATTTCAAATGCTCTATCAAGTGAGTTGATGTTTCAGAACTATAAAGCCTTGGATGGTAACGTTTGGCCAATGGCCATGATATTATTGATGTCATTTCGTGAGTGCCTCAAGGTGGGCATATGGATCCCCCATGCTTTTCATTATTTTCATAAACGATGTGGACTGTTTGAGTTATTACGACATTCTTCATTTCAAGAACTCAATTTCACCCCAGCAGAAGGTTTCAAGGAGGAACTGCTATCATTAAAAGAAAATAAGAAACCATGTGAACTCCAACAGCATAGTGAAGAATTTTCGGAATACTGTCATACGTTTGAAAGTAGGAACAGGCAAATGCAGCGTATCTGCAATTTATTGCCCACTCAAAGCACTCAATTAAGAGCAACCAATTTTTAAAAAAATTCGAAACCCTGGGAAATAAATGTTTTACAACTCTAAACATCCTCAATGGGCGTCAAGATTAGTAACACTGAAAGGGAAATTATGGGAATGTATGCAAAACGTCAAATTGAACCACATACCATACGTACAGACCATCCTTCCTACTGGTCAACAGGGAAGAAAAACTTTCCTGATCTAATAGATTTCTGTGTAACCAAATAAATTGGCTGAAACTATGTAATATCGGAGACATGTTATCACATAAGTGCTTAAATCACAATTGTTCATTTAACAAATAAATATACATGGTGCGCACAATTTAAACATATAAAGTAACACAGGCATGGTCATTAGCTACGCCATTGAAAACAGGAGATGAAATTGAAGAAGGTGTTCAACACCTAACACAAGTATTAAAAAAAGCTGCAGTGGATGCTATGCCCGACAGCATTCAAGTAGAATAACCCAGCTCAGAAATTCCAACAGCTTTTAATGTTAAAACGTTCTACACATACACATCCAATGGCAAATACAACGATCAACAGTTAAATCGAAACTAAATAAAGCTAAGATGAATGAGTCCAGAACTATCTCATCGGTCACACAGCAACGAAAGCAATAGATTACTCTCTTTGGAAAGAAATTAGGTCAAAAAAGCCAACTCTTTCATGCCCTCCCATTCGTCTCTCTGATGGGAATTGAGCAAGGTGCAATATAAAAACATTTGCCAACAAATATTTGCTCAACACCTCAGCAATGTATTTACACACTACGAACAAATTGGAAACGCAGAATTACTTCATGATGAAGACTTCCAAAATCAAAGCAATTAAATACAAACGGCGCAATGTACCAAAATTTACCAAGAAAAACGTAAATTCAAAAATCTAACATGAGCATAAACTCGCTAGAAGAAAACAAGTTATGTTTACCAGTATTTTTAAATGTGGACCAAACTTTTGATAAAGTATATATAGCGCGAATGATTGGTACACAAAAGTGGAACACGATTAACAATGAATTTTTCTTCATTCATTAGAAATTAACTGAAACTAAACTAAACTCTAACTAAATTAAGTTGTTAATTGGAAATATTTAAATTCAAACCTAGAAAATAAGATTGTTATATAAAATAGTACATGATCTGGACGTATAGTATTCACTTGTGGAGGTCTGCTTGCAATTCCAACATAATAAAACTTCAGAGAAGTCAAGAATATTACGAAGAATACTTCACGGCTGCTTTTCAGATATCACTGCAAAATTCGTTCTGGATCAGCACGCAGAAAGCGTACTGACAGAGATCTTATTTCATGTACAATATCGGGGATCTTCATCAGATCTCTGATCTCGATTTTGTACGGAGCTTGGCATTTACCATCTAATTCACTTTTTGGCCATAAATCACACGCATGATTCTTCTCTCAAATGTAAGGAGCTATCTCTCATACTCATCCATCAGCGCGTAACTTTCCATACATATCCATACATAACAATAGGCCTGATCAATGCTTTATAAAATTTCAGCAAATGCCATGATAAGTGTTGCTTGCTGCCAGTCGTATTTTAATATCCTCATCCACACTGTTATCGTCAGCCCAAATATTCGAACCTCCTCACTTCATCAAACGTGTAGTGGCCACTACTAAAAGCTGGTGTACCATTGTCCCTATAACCAGAGGTCATGTACATATTTTGTTTATGACTCATTGATCTGGAGTCTAACATAAGCTGAATACTCTACAAGCGGATTAAGTATTTTCTTCACTCGTTGCTATTTAGTTCTAGCTTGAATAAGGTTTATGTAAATTTATTTTGTGTGTGAATTAACCGAATATTTTAAACGTCAGTTAACTACTAGACTAAAGAGATTAATATGTGTTTAATATTGAATTCAATTCTGAGAAATGAAATTAATTAAATGCTAATTGGAAAAGTTTAATACTGCAGTCTGTTTTTAACTGGACATTAAAGTTTGATTTAGTGGATGTGGTGCAAACAAAATCCTTTAAGATAAGTTTATTATCTTACCCTACTTTGAACTTATATGTATAGACGAAGCCTTTGAAATAAAATATGAATCCTTTAATGATAAGCGCAGAAATAAAACAATAAATAATTTTAATATACTAACAAATTGAAATAATAAATAAAGAAAAATTAAGAAATAATATAGTACTAACATTAGAAACTAATAGTAAAATATCAAATACACGTGCTTTGAATTAAAGCCTATCATACATAAGTCAAGAATACGATGTTTTTCATATACATCAAATGATGAACGCCCCGCAACCTATAAACAATCACTTTTCGCTTGGAGAATATATTCATATCGTGTTGGAGAATAACTTAAGAAGATTTTCAAAACAGGAAAATTTAAGTATTAAATTATTACCGAAAATTGTATACATATAGATTTAAATGTGGATGGGCTACCCGTTTATAGTGATAATACGAAACACTCATTTTGGCTAATTTTAGGGCATATTTTAAACATCGGCTTAAGCGACGTATTTGTAAATGGAATTCTCCATGGTCCCAGAAAGTCCAAAATTTGCGTTATTTAAAAACATTTGTTTCGTTCTATTATATAATGAACAGAACATACATATGTATATTAATAAAAATTCGGGCGATATGTGATGCTCCTGCAAGAATAAATGTCTGCGGTATTAAAAAATATAACGGATTCGCAGGATGTCCAAAATGTGATATTAGAGACAAATTTTACAAAACATACCATTGGATGCGTTATAACATTATATCTAATGAATCTAAAGATTTTGCTCGGAAAGAAACAATTATTTCTAAAATATTTAAAGAATTTCATTTCAAATAAAATTATTTTTTTAAACAAATTTTTACGTAATAACTTTCAAAGAAAACTAAGGTTTGTAGAACATTTGGCCGTTTATATTAAAATTCTCGTTGCCACATTTGCTTACATGTTTTATAATAATTTTATGGTACTACATATCGCAATAAAAGTTCTATGCAGCCCAGATTCGTGCTTCAAATATAATTTGTTTGCCGACTGGCTTTTGGAAGATTTTGTTAAAGAATAAGAGGGCGTATTCTGGCTCAGATAAGGTAAATCAAATGTTCTTAGGATACATTTTCTGGGTTTTGGTTCGAATTATATATGAACCCATTTAAAAGTGGATACATAATTAAAAGTAGTGGAACATAAACATCTTTGACGGAATTTTCAAATAGGCTTTAAAGTTAAACGGCTCTACAGACATTAAACTGAACAAATCGCCTGATGAAATAGAAAATATCTTTGCAGAGGTGATATATTATGGATATAAGTTAAATATTATTGACAGAAACAAATAAGTCCTATGTAAAAATAATACAATTTACGAAATAATATTCAATAAATTTGTACGTTATCTACCAAATATTTGGCTGTATTACAAATGCTCCGTGGTATATCTGAAATAGCAGCATCCCTAGAGACCTTGTAATTTAAACGATCAAAGATCTTTCGAAACTGGAAACTGATCCACTAGATCTAATGTATTTATACATTTAATTTAACTACATATTTGAGCTAACATACATTTAAATTAAATAATCATTATTCATGCATCATATTAACAATAAGTACATATATTTAACATAGATTAAGGATCTAGATAATATAATTTTTAGATTGTAAGTTTTGCACACTTCGATTAAAGACAGATTAAAGTAAAACAAAACTATTGGAGCTAGAATTCATTATACTTTTTTTTTACTCTAAACAAATTACCACCAGCCTCGTGTTGTACTGAGATAGCTAAGTATATTTAATTTCGTAAATAATTCATCACAATTTAACAGATAAGCTTTAAATATTGTTAACTATAAAACCCACCACAGTAAAAAAAATAATAATAATTTTAGAACTGAAATTATTATTTCCATAAATTATTAATTTTGGTATATAGATCGTACCCCTCATTAAAACCCACATATTTGGCAATGTACTCTTTAAAAATGAAATTGACAACAACAACTAATCATGAGTTCGCATGGAATTTTAAAAGTCGAATTATTTGTTTTTGCTATTCCTAGAGTAGTATACTATATCGAATTTCATATATATCACCTAGATATTTCAATTTTTTGTATTTTTATTTTTCAACTAACCTCCCTAGGATATAAGATTAGTGTCAAAAAATGTTATTCTCGTTGGTACATGGAAATTGAATACGGGTAACTGTATATGTATCGTTTAGAACTCTATAGAGATGATTAAATTGTAAATATATATATATATATATATATATATATATATATATATATTAATATTATTATATATATATATATATATATATATATATATATATATATATATATATATATATATATATATATATATATTAATATTATTATATATATATATATATATATATATATATATATATATATATATATATATATATATATATATATATATATATATATATATATATACATATATATATATATATATATATATATATATATATATATATATATATATATATATATATATATATCATATATGCATATAAACCGAATGTCATTCTACTGAATTTTATTATATATGAAAATATCCCTTTTGTTTTTATTTTATGTTCAGAATTTGTTCAAATTAATATTTTGTCAAAGTCCAAGGCAAAAAGGAAAAACCAAAATATAAAAATAAAAAAGGAAAACTGTATTTATATTATATGGGTATATATACATTATGTATAGAGAGATATAAGTTTTGTAATTTAAAATGAATTTTAATACATAAATTTTCCAAGTTTTCCATTTTTTTTTTTGGATTTTCATTTTTTTTCATAAATTTTTCTTTGACAAATTTTTTATATTTAAAAAAATTATAATATAAATATTTTGAAATGTATATAGTATGTATTTATATGTAATTTATATGTATATATATATATATATATATATATATATATATATATATATATATATATATATATATATATATATATATATATATATATATATTTATATTACACGATATATATATTTATATATATATATTTATGTATATATATTTATATTTATATATTTATATATTTATAATTTATATATTTATATATTTGTGTGTATGTGTATGTGAATGTGAGTGCGGGTCTGCATATATATGTTATTTAAAAAAAAAACTTAGAGATTTAAAATATTATGTGTATTTTGTTTCAATCTGGGAAAGGCAATATATACCTCTCACCTTATATATATATATATATATATATATATATATATATATATATATATATATATATATATATATATATATATATATATATATATATATATATATATATATATATATATATATATATATATATTTATATTATATGATAAACTTTCCCGATGTTGATAAGATATTTTTATGTTGTTGTATTTGGATATGTGTATATACAATACATACAATACACATTAATGGGAGAAAATATAAAATATTAATTTTCCTCTAAGTATTTTATATTGTCGTTTTACACCAGATTTTCAGGTGAAAATTATCATTTCTACTTCATAATCATCTCATAAAAATTTTCCAATTTATTTTTTTGTTCGTTTCGTTTTTCTTAAATATATATATATATATATATATATATATATAGGTATATATATATATATATGTATGTATACTTGCTGCTGGAAAATTTGTATACTATATAGAGATATATATAGAGCGTGCCGTGTATGCAACCGTTTTCCGGCTATATAAAATAATAATAAACAAAAAAAATATTTTTTAAAAAACCAAAATTATTGGTTGATAATGAAGAAAACTCGAGGCAAATATAAATACACAGCATAAAAAGAAAAACCAAGCGACCCTCATTAAACCGAGATTTAATTACATATTATCCCAAGAAAACAAAACATAAACAGATTTTTCTTTGTTTTTTTTCTGTATTTCTTGTTTTTTGAATCGGGATGTGGAAAAGTTTTGTGTATGGTCGAAGTAAAGATGATAACTAACCCTCTCTTCTCCTTCCTCCTCCAACAAAATAAAATGAAAATTTACTATATACAAACTATAATCATTTAAGAATATCCTTTATATGAGGCTCTCCGAAATTGAATCAAATTGTAATTTATATATGTATATAAATTTTCACACACGAACTATCTTTTTCCACTTTTTAATTTTTCTTTTGTATAGATTTTTGTTTTCACTTTAATTTTCACAACAACTTTTTTACTATAATCATTATAAAAAATTATTTAAATCACTATTAGTATATAATGGATATATAAATATATATATATATATATATATATATATATATATATATATATATATATATATATATATATAAACTAGATCACAAATATTCTCACATAAAACACATCACAACAGCACAAATAGCACCAAAACGAAAAAAAAACAATGATTTTCCTATAATTTTCACGGGTTCTAGAATCACTCCGGAATATAAACCGAACAAATATAGTTTTTGTATAGTATAGTAGTACACAATAGGGATTTTCCAAAATTTCTCATTTTCATGTTCAAAGTCGCGAGTTAACTGTTTGATTGTTATTCCAACCGAAAAAAAAATTTGATTTTGTTTTTGTTTATTTCCCCTATACATCGTAAAGATTTTTCCGAAATTTCCCGACTGCATGAAAAATTTATATGTATATATGCATAATATATATATATATATATATATATATATATATATATATATATATATATATATATATATATATATATATATAATTTTATTGTCTGGTTTCTTATATTGGTATATTTACATAACATATATATATAGTATATGTATGTATAGGATGGTAGAAATGAAAATTGCCGAGGAAACAGCTTGAAAATTGCGTAAATAAAATTTTGATTTTTGAATTTTTCCATATCTCTTCTCATATACATACACAAGCCAAAACCCCGCATGGATGAGTAGAGAGGGTGTTGTTGTTATTTTATTATTCATGGAGGGGATAGAATTGTGCCCGGCAGTTTAGACTAGAAAATATATAAGCAAAACGACAATTGAAAAAAATCAAGATATTTTACGATTAAGGGGAAAATCAAAATAAAAATTGGCTTCTGTATATGGAAAATCGACTGGGGAGTGGATTTGTGCGCGCACCCAAAATATCAAAATAAAAAGAATAATATTCTTCCTTATACATACACACGAGTACTTTGTATTATCGAGGAAATTCGTATTTTATATTGTGTGTGTGTGTGGCTTTTCAGCGTTTTGCAAACTTTTGCATAATAGTGGGCACTGGTCGTAAGAGCGACCCCTCAGAAATAAGATTATTAATCAACATTATTAGAATCTTGATATAAAGTCAGGCTGTACGTGTCAACATATAATGCTAGCCCTTATAAAATCAAGTGATTTGCGGTCCCAAGTTTATGAAACGCTGAACTTTTTCATTTTTTGTTCTTCATTATATGTGATCATGTCTATATAAATGTATGTACATATATACAAGAGTTTTCCAAATTTATTTTTTTGTTGATATTTTTGATTTTTTGTGTTGTCTCTTTAAGGAAGCATATACACACACGCGGCATTTTTTATTATAATTTTTTTTTTTGGCTCGAAACTTTTTCCAGAATATGTATAGAAGAGGAATGAGTGATACATTTTTTGCAAATAAGAATTTCCTTCTTTTTTTTTGCTATTTCAATCTCAAACCCCATAAATTTTCATACTAAAGAAACATAGAGAATAAAATTCTTTAAGTTTTCATTTATTTATCATTCAAATATGATTTTTGTATGTTGCTTTGCTTATATGTATAGCTTACAGAGTGATGTTTAAATTATGCTCCACTGTAATGATTTACATGTACAACTGAATCTAGCTACTTAAAGGAAACAAATTAGAATATATATGTACTTATGCATACATAAGAAAGTCACAAAACTATTTTTTTTTTGTGATGATAATCTTTTTTTATATCTCGTATTCGTAGTATTCAGTGATTAAAGATATGACGAGTGGAGATTAGTGTACTAACATTTGAACCAGAATATAATTTAATGCAAACTCTGCTCTAGGAAAAGATATGTAGATATTAAAAAAATTGTCACCCAAGTGATAATTACATATGTACTTAGAATAACATTTTTTCACCCCATTTCCACTTTTTTAATTTGATACATGTATATTATACAGAAAATGAATAATTACCGGTATGGAAGTACTTAAAAAAAAAAAATAAAAAATCTAAAAATAAGTATTCAGTGCACCATATGGATGTTATTTGAGACTACCAAACTTTACTATGGCCAACTAAAATTATAAAAAATGGTTTCCAACCTCATACAATCTTGTGCAATCTTGTTTATAATTCGCCGATTGATATGCGCAAGAGACAATAGCTGGACCAAGTCTCTCTGAATTTCAGTTGCAAATTTGGAAAAGTAGTCGCGTAGTGTTCGATTGGCGTTCAACCATTCCATTAGACTGCCGGAAGCAGTGCAACCGTTCTTGTCTTTGTATACCTCCAAATTTATTAATTATCTGGGGACCTTGATCGACTGACCCAATTTATGCTCACACACTAATCCTGGCTCCTCGAAAAATTTCAAAGAGATTAACCTCGTATTCCCTAAAGAGTAATAAATTTGAGAACATTTAAGGGACAAAAATTTCCAAATTTTTTCCAAATTCACAACATTTTTAATAAAAATTAGTTGTATGATCGACGATTTGACAATTCCTGCTATTTTTGATTAAAGTCAAATTTTACATATTTGCGGTTGTTTAGGTTATAATTGTAGAGACGAAGATTACTAGCATAATTCGACAGCGAAAAGAGTTAGAATTTTTAATATATAATTCTAGGATTGGTATGGGGTTACATCAGGAGAAGTGAACGAAAAATACACAAATCAGTGACAGTAATTTAATTTAAAATTAATTTCAAGATATTACGATACTATTGGATGTTATTTATTTTATATCCTTTAAAATTTAATGTCCTGTTAATGTATTGCTTTTTTTATAGATATATTTTCTTATAACAAGATAAATGTCTTACCGTATTCTTTGCTTTTCTCTCTTTTGTATGTATACATATGTATATAAAGGTCTTCCTAGATTTTGAAAAAACATCGTGTAGGAGGTGGCGAGGAAAGCAGTGGGACATTTAGGATATTTTTGTGGTATTAACCACTTCAACAACAAACGAATTTTGAGAAGCTGGATCTCTTTAGCAGTCCAAATAAGATGTTTGATGTATCAATTGAAAGCGTATCGCAAGCTAAAGAAATATCAAAATTTGAATGAAATTTCTACTATATATACGCCCGGCTCTTCATAAACATAATGTTAGTTGTACATTAAAATATACATAAGAAATAAGAACCCATTCGTGGGTTCCATTGAAATCACGATATAGATAAATTCTAGCCTATTGTCCTTACTACATACAACTAACTAAAATATAATTCTAAATTCATAGATTTCCTTGGAAAATTTCAAATGAAATACATAAAAATAACTATATCTAAACAATGAAGTAATCGACAATTTTTTGCTGTTTTGTCTTCTATTCTTCTCTTATTCAATTTCCATTCCGAAATAATTTTCGTTTTTATTTCTTTATTATATTCATAGAAAACAAAACAAAAGAATTGGGAATATCTTAGAAGAAAAATCCCCATTAAAAGTCATAAAAATAAAGAAAATTTTTGTTTTTTTCTTTTCTTATTATTATTATTATTATTATTATTTGAAATACATAGAATGAAGAAAGTGATGATATCCAATAAAAAAAGGAAAATCGGAAAATCGACAGAAAACAATAAGAAAGTTTGATTTTTATTCGATTTTCTGTTTTATTTAGAGAAGAATATAAAAGGGAAAAAATAAAACAAAATTATAAGTGAAAACCGTTGTTTCTAAAGTAAAATAAAAAAAAAACGAAAAGGAAAAACCTAATCAAATCGATAAGAAAAGACATTGTGTTACACAACACAATACAAAAAAAAAAGGAAAATCATATAAAATGATGTAAATGGATAAATCGTTTTAATTTTTCCGACATTTTTCCAATGTAAATTTTTTTCAAATGATCCGTATATTGTCGTATGTACGTTATAATGCAGGGTGTTCCACATTTGATACCATCAAACTATGACATTCCCATCTTTGTTCTCTTAAAATCTCTCATATACGAAGATTTTCATTATTTGTTTGGCAAACTCGTTGAAGATAACCATCACAACAGAACAGCACAAAATACTTGGTATAAGGATGACCGATCGAGTGTCGATGATCTAGATGCGACCTATAATATATCATACACGTCGAATCTGCCGCTGAGTAAATGGTACCATCATGTACCCAGAAGACTCAATTGGGCACACGTTTTGGCACACAACATCAAGAGACGGATTGTCAAAGACTCATTCGCTATTGCGAGCAATAATCGAAAGATAATCTCAACACATTCGGATGCGGGAATACTGACTCGGATTGTTTTATGGTTTCCACGAGAAGCGCTTAATCGTATTGCCATGATGCAATTTATTGATGCGGCATCTATATACGAATGTGAAGTTCTAGGTCTCATCGGGATGTCGAGTCTGGCAAATTAACGAGGGAGCGGTGGTCCAGGCAGTTGTAGTGTACAAGACCGTCGTGTCACAAATTCATCAATATAGAGATAAGCCAAATACTCGAGCTGAAACGAAAACGACGAACGATGATTGTATACCAACTCTCAATCAACATAAGACACAAGTGTTGTCGGAAAACTAATTCCAGTCGGTGCTACAAAACTTGAAAATGGGAGTAATTCCGGTTATGCAGATGAAGGAAGCGCTAGCTGTCTCTGGAAAGTATATAAGCACGCTTGAGCAGCTAATGCAGAATTATAATCATTACAAGATGGGCCAACATATGTCGACTGAGAACCAAACGGAGCTGGTACACTGGTTTTTCTCCGCAATAGTAAAACCTATACTCATGTAGGAAATGAGTCCGTGATGTACGGCTCGAGATCGTAATACAAAAGAATAGGATCGAGAAGGTGTAAAGAACAGCCTGTATGCTGACACCTCCACACGCCTTAGAGATCAGGTTTCACCTTCTTTCGGTCGATGTTATTGGTAGGCAGATCTTATTTTTGGTGGCCGAGACGGCTACGCGGCTAACAGCTGTATCTCAGTGAAAATGTCTGCAGACAGGCCACTGGACGATAACTGAATCGAATCTCGATTACATTACATTACCGTGCTTTGCGACAGGGTTCCGGACCATTTGTCCTTCAAGAGTATCTTAGCCAAAGAGTAATCACGATCCAGTCTACAGATGCGGCTATAAACAAAAATGCCTGTTTGTTGTCGTTTACTGGAGTGAGTGTTTTAGTCAAAAGTATATTACAACTATTTTAGTTGAAATAATGGTGGCTGACAAGGTGTGCCTTTTTTATAAACCTACTCTCGGAATTTGTGGCTCAAAAATCATAAAGCCGTAACAGAAGTCCGACTGTGATGGAAGGGCGATAATTTTCAATTTTTCCGGATCCCAAATTCACAAATGAGATGGAGTCATGGTTTTTCATATTTGCTGAGCAAAACCGTTCCTTGCAAATCAAGTAATGAATTTCGGTGTTCCAACGAGAATTACGACGGGCCAACGAGCAACATACATATATGCATAAAATTCATTCTTCGACTTAAAATCCAAGGGCAAAATGGTTTAGTTAGCGTTTTTATGAAAACCTTAAACAGAATGGCTCACAAAAACTGAATACAAATTCAATATTAGTTTATGAGCAGAAAATTACGAAACTATTCCGGAAGTATTTTTTTCTATTCCAGTGCAATCTATGAAACGTACAAATTTTATCGATCAGTGAAGAAAATCAACGAAATTGTTAAGCTCACAAAGACGCTCGTAAAAGTATGCAAGCGCTGTATGTTCCTAAGAATTTGGCAAATTTTGGCGATTATGCATTCAACAATGTAGATCATTCAGACAGTGAATTAATTGAAGAAAAAGTGGGTAGAATTTCATCTACTGCTCCTGTTGGAGTTGGGTTTGATGAAATATATGGTATCAGCTATTTCAGAAAAGGCAGTAATTTTGAAACATTTAACTCATCCTTAGAAAAATAATGTGTTGTCTCCGATAAAGAATTAATTTATATGAAGTTTTCAAAAACACGTTGGAGGGTAATGGTATAGATGGATTGAGAGATTTATAAAAACATATCCCATAACCATAGTGGCTTGAAGAATTTTATTTTGATCGATTTTAATTAGGTAAACTCATATATACGTATACATAAACAATTTATGTAGCTTAAAACCGGAAACTTCGGGTAAAAAAACTCGAAACACACGAATTCTATACTAATTCTAAATTGTATATGACAGTTTTATGATAACATAGTAGATTATGATTCCGTAAATCACGGTTTTATCCAGGAAAATGGATGTCACCACAAAACGAAAAGTTTATTTTCTATTTATTTTTTTTTTAATGAAATTCTTGGAAGTTAATCAAAAAATGGTTTAAATTGTGGTGTTACCTGTATGTGATATAACTATAACTATTAATCTAAGCACTCCTGTACATATATACATTACACCGTAGTGGAAAATAGAACATCTGTATGGAAAAAGATATAATGGGAGAACGTAATATAAATGAAAAAAAATAGGAAATTATTTATCATTCCGTAAAAATACTAAACTGTTCAGCAAGATTCAGGCAGAGATAATTTATTGAAATCGACTAACTTACATATTTCCCTAGAATGAAGTCTGTTGATGTTTTTTCCAGAATCTTGCTTGCAATATTCATTAATTTTGTTGAATAATAAAGTGCATGCCAAATAAAATTGCACTGTATATATGCTCTACTTACTAGTAACCAAATCATGATGCACCTAAACTCTGATAATCAAACTGACCTAAACTTCCATAATCATACTCCCAACTCCCAAACTATAGTTATCATTATACCTGGTATTAATTCAAATCTATATCCTTATAAAATTTTTAAGTTGAGTATATCCGTAAAAAGGTCAAACTGGCCACCAATTTCATTGCATAAACAATAATATTTCTCTGGTATTCCGTCCTTAAATTTTTTCGATAAAAAAAACAGAAAATTTCACTTTTTCTGTTTTTTTTGTTTTGTTTTGGTGAATTTGAATTGTCGAATATCTAGTCATATGTATGTATGTATGTATGTATGTCGAAAAAACACAAAAACACACATCCTAAAAAAGGGACAGTATGATAGATGATGACGCACTTTTTTCCTAAAACATAATATACCATGTAAGTATGTTAATATATATAACAAAAAAAAAAAACGAGAAAACTGTGAGAGAAAACAATAATAAAGTACTAGTAGTAATAAAGATTTTCTTTTTAGCTTTTCATATATATACATATGTATAAATGTATGTACGAATATATATAAATTTAGTACAGAAAATGAAAATCCTGTTTTTTAATCAAATTTTATTGAATAGAAAACGACACATACACAATAAAGGAAAATCACCTTCACGCTATTGTTGTTATGTTGTTGTTGTTGTTTTTTCTCGTTTTTCTTTTTATTTAAATTAAATCTAACAGATATACTGATGGGGAAATTAGGAGTGTAGCTTATAACAATAGAATTAAATATCCGTTCCAATCTTGCTTAGTGGTTTTTCATTTTTTATTTCTTTTTATTATTATTTAACCCTTTTTGTGTTTTTGATTTTCTTGGTCAAATTTCCTGTCTCTCATCATACTATGGGGTATATATTTCCGCAGAATTATAAAAATGAAGTAGCTTTTAGTTATACGACAGAGAACCTTTATGGTCCATGTCGAGTTGTTTTTTTTTGTTTACTATATATATGTACGGCAAAAATTATTTATATGCCTCCATCCCAGACTATGTATAAACACAAATAATAAAAACTAAACCAAACTACAAAAAAAAGTATTTGTCCATAAAATTAAAACTAAATGGACTGTTTTTGTATATATAGATTTTATAATTCATCATGCAGTGCTGTACAGATGGAGGTTTGCAGGCTATCTTTCGCATCAGCCAATTATTATTTAAAAAAATAATAATTGGTGAAAAGATATAAAATAAATTAATTTCTTGTGTTGTGAAAATGTGTGGATTATTTCTCTTCTTGTAAAATGAAGAACGACTGTGTGAACACCACAAAGAATGATGCCCATAAGTCGTTTCTCATTAAACGCCACATCGTCAGGAGTACCATTTGAAAAAAAAAAACAAAGCTATAAGCAAAATAATTTCCAGTGAAATAATTAAATTGAAGAAAATGACAAAGCGTCGAGAAATAAAATCGAAAGTGAAACGTTGACAACAAATAATAAAACTAAAAACGCTAGGTATAGTTGGTTCATTAATAATATTGATAATTTATAAAACAACACCGATGCAAGCCACACAAACTCACAAAAAGTGTAAACAAACACAACATCAGAAAAATAATGAGGTTAACGATTTTATTAATGCTCTTGGGAATCAATTACATCTTATTACATCTACATTTCATGATGTTGTGGTTGGCATACATAATATGTTAGTAGACCAACGGACGTATACATATACGAATACGGATTATTTATGGCTTTACAGGAACCATAAGTGATGGTTATAATTTATTATGTTTTCAACATGGCTTATGCTTCCAATTAAAAATGGTGTGCTAAATTGTTAAAAACCAGCCGTATGTTGCTTGTAGAGTGCAAGGTTTGAGGAAGTGATGATCAGCAGTCGAAAAGTAGCAGTAACGGCTACTCAAGGTCCCTACCTTCCATTACGTTCGGACCAAGGAAGCTATTAAATACTTGGGAGTTATGATGAGCGCAAGAGTTTCATGCACGAGCCGGAAGAAAGGCGGTGTAAATTCCAATGCAAATATGGCAAAAACGTTGAAATAGTTCCAGTAAGGGGAGGTGTGAACGCATCTAAAGGGGCATGGAGGATACCGTAGCAATTTTCATTGTCTTAGACATGATGACACGCCATTATGTCCTGAATATAACAGCGTATAGAGGACCCAGAGCATGCGTTGTTTGTTTGCCCACGGTTTGACGATATTAAGAACGAAATTACATAGTGTAACCAAAGTGTACCTCGAGCCGAGGAACATTAGAGAGATGTTGAGAGTTAGTAGAAATCACACACAACGGGGGAACGGGCCGTCGTAGATTTTAAGAAGATTTTCCATCTACCTGGGATAAAAAAAACACGCACACACCCAGAGGCGGTGAAAGGGCCTTATACGACTATCAAACCGTGGGTGAATTGCTATAATGGATAATGGATGTCCCTAACGGGACAAGGTGGTTACCGTATAATAATTTTCATCGTTTCGGGCATGATGATACACCTCTGTATTCAACGTGCAATTAAATGTAGAAGACCCTGAGCACGTGTTATTCGACGCGGATAAAATGGACCTGTCTGTGAAATGCTGAAATCATAGAACCCATGGGATGTATATAACGCTTACATAACTAAGGTGCAAAAGGAGTTAAGGCGATTTTTAGAAGTGGCTAGAATGCAACACATACATGACTAGAAATACAATGCTTTCGGTGGTTCTGGGCAGAACGACAGTTCGGCGAGAGTAGGTCCGGTTATATAGGGGTAAAAATCCCACACGCTGCTAAGTATATGGTTACCGTGTCTTTCAAAGATTTCCCCTCACCGCTATAAAAAACACCCACACACACAGACATACTTCCTCCCTTCCGTATAATAAACCCATTTTATAATAATATGAGGTATAATAAAATCATTTTTCTATTTTTGAGGAAAAAGGAAATATAATTTTGCAACAAAAACAATGTTTGTCCATATCATACTCGTATACATATGTGTATATAGGATTGTAAATATGTGTACATACATATATCAACTTTCATATATAGACTTTTTTTTTATTTTAAGTTTGGTAAAGTGAACGTTGTAAACCTAAACAAAATAATGAATGTGTTAGTATGTATGTACATAACTGGTAGGAATTAGAAGATTCAAATGAGATTTATTACCATGTGTGTTGTAGTTTGGTCTTAAATAATATAATCGTATCATAATAGATATTGTGTGAAAATTATTGATAATATAGGAGTGTATTAAAAACAAAATGAAGTTTCCAAATTATATTAAAATAGTAAATAAAATGTTGAAAATCAAATAAATAAATAGTTAGTAGTAAAATAACAACTTGCTGTTGTTTCGAAAGATAACAAACGATTTTTCATATTCAACATTTTTTTGGTTTATGCTAAACGTATTCTACGAAATGATTTTAAATTATTATTTTAAAAATTCTCCGAGATTATGTATTTAGTAATGTTAAAAAATATCGAGTTGTATTGATACAAGTTGAATAACAGTCAATCAGAAATTTATAAAATTATTGTTTAATTTCAAACCAAATAAATTCTTTAACCGCAATTTGAAATTTTTTTTAATTATTTCAAATCTGTAAATAGAATTCTAAAAATATCCGAAATGAAAAAATGTTGCACAAAATTATTTAACTATAGATATTATCTAACTAGCGAATTCAATCCAATTTTTTTTTTTGATTTACAAATATAAATATCCGCTATCGGTACAATAAAAAAGAAAAATATTAATGGTCGGTTAAATATATAACTCTAAAAATTCGGCCGATTATCTTTAACTGGAGAATTTTTAGTTAAATATTTCGTGCAACCATTTCATTTATAAATTTAAAATTTGTGTTTTAAATATTTCAAATTTTGAAAATTTTCCTAGCACCCCCAGAAATTTTCAAAATTCTTTATGCCCCAACATTTAAAAATATTTGAAAAATGTTTAAATTTGTTTTCAATAAAATCGTTAATTTCGTTAAAATCAAAAACTAACAATTATATTTATATAAAATTAAATTTGTATACCTAAAAGTTCTGAAAGAAAATTTTGAATATGTATAACTTTAAAATTAGATATTTCTTGAAACAGGTATAAAATATTCCATTATGTAAAACTAAAAATTTGCAAAATTTAAAAATAATTCATACTTAACCATATTGAAAATATATTTTTAGAATTAAAACTAAAATTTTCTAAATAATAAATCTAAAATATTGAAGCCAAGAAATAATAGTATTTAAATTACTTTAAATTCATAAATTGTCATAATGCTAAAATTGTTAGAATATTAAAATTAATTTAAATTTAACTCCATTACAGCTTTTAATTTTGATAGAAAATATTTTATAAATTTAGAATTGCAGCTCGGAAATTTAAAAAAAAAAATTTTTAAACATTAAATTTTTTTTGTAAATGTTAAATTTAAAACTACAATTTTAAAAATTTTGAAAAAAATCTTTAAATTATTGATAAAAATAATTGAATTATCGTTAAATGAAATTCTATAAATTCACATGTTCAATTCTAAATGTAGTTTAGTGAAATGAAAAACAGTTTTAGCATTAAACCGCATGTTACTAAGCTCCAGGTTAAATATTTTCATGAAACTGGACATTAGGACCCATTAGATCCATAGATTATTTCTCGAATGATTACCTCATTATCAGCGACGATTATGCCGGGGGTGAGTAAAGAACATTTAGGAAGGATATTATTAAAAATAAACACAATCACAAAAAATAATAACTAAAACAAATTATTTTTTGTTTATGCTACAGCAAAACATTTATTGTTAACATTTAGTATGTGAATTGTTCACTCCCTTCTACCACCCTATGGCTTTGTTTGACTGCACTTTAGCATAATATTGTTTTCATTACATTATATATTTTATTTATCACATTTATTTATAATATTTAACTATTTGAACGTACACAAAAATATACACATTTTTATTATCACATTTCATTATTATTTTATAATGTTAATTTTTGATTGACAAAAAATTACGAATATACATAAATAATTATTATAACCACAAAATATATGTTCCAAATTACAATTTAATTTAATATTAAATCTCGAGATTTGAAAATGTATATAATAATATAATATAAATATATATATATATATATATATATATATATATATATATATATATATATATATATATATATATATATATATATATATACATATATATATATATATATATATATATATATATATATATATATATATATATATATATATATATATATATATATATATATATATATATATATATATATATGTATATATATATACAACAGCATTGTGCTTTTCTAGCATATCATTGCTTTATCTCATCTTACTCTTTTCTATCATATAATTGTTTTCATTACAGTATATAACATTATATGTTTTGATTATCACATTTATTTATGATATTTATAATAATTAACTATTTGAAGGTATACAAAAATATACACTTTTTTATTATCACATTTTATTATTATTTTGTACACTTTTTGATTGACAAAAATTACAAATATATTGTTACATAAATAATTTTATGACCACAAAATATATGTTCAAAATTTCAAATTAAATATATATATATATATATATATATATATATATATATATATATATATATATATATATATATATATATATATATATATATATATATATATAAAATATATAAAAAAAATAAAAATTAAAGTTGGGCGGATTACTCCAGCACTCAATGCCACTAAAAGTTCCAGTGCAATACCCGGACAAACACATATACTTACACATTAAAAACACCCAACCGTGATTTTTCGTCACCACCGGGAATCAAACCCGAGACCCTCGAATAACAAAGCAAGGACGCTACGTACTGTGGCAACGAGGGCTGCTAAAATTTATATATATATATATAAGTATGTATATATATTTATGTATATACATACATATATATATATATACATATATATATATATATATATATATATATATATATATATATATATATATATATATATATATATATATATATATATATATATATATATATATATATATATATATATATATATATATATATATAACATTATACATTCTATTTTTCACATTCATTTTGTTTATATTATCTTAATTCATTATGATTTTACCCATAATACATTTATATATGTGGGAGGAACTACACATTAAATATAGAAATATGTATTGGCTAATTGGAAGGTATTCAGAGCTGTCAATACCTAATAAGTTGCTACTATACCAACAAGTTTTAAAACCTATATGGACTTATGGTATTCAGCTTTGGGGCTGTACTAAGAAAACCAATATTAAAATAATACAAGCTTTTCAAAATAAAGTGTTACGTGGAATAGTGAACGCTCCTTGGTACATAAGAAACGATAACCTACATAGGGACCTCCGGATGGAAAACGTCAGCGAAGAAATAACAATTCATGTGAAAAAACACATACAACGGCTTGGTCAACATGAAAATGCTGAGTTACGTGGTATGCTGAGTAACACAAATGGAGTACGAAGGCTCCAAAGAAAGAAACCACTGGAATTGGGAAGACTACAATAGGGTGGCCAAATTTTTAGAGACTAACTAATGGGTTATATCTCTGCAAATTGAACATAAGAAAGATAGAGAAATTACTAGATGATATATGTAATCAGTTGTAATATTTAAAACAATAAAAAAAAAAAAAAAAAAATTTATATATAAAAAAAATATTATTATGTAAATTAAATATGATTCAAATTTAAAATTATTAACATAAATATTTTCTATACCGTTTATTCTTCAACGGATTCATTTTATATGATTTAGGCTGCAGAATATTAACCTGAAACTCGTCATTTGGTTCTGCATACGATACATTATAAGTATCGGAATCACTAGAACTTAAACTTAAATCAATTAGATTTGACGGCAAATCAAATTGTTTTTTAATGCCTCTACTAATCACGGAAAATTGATTTGGCGTTCGAGGTAATGTTCTTCTCGGGCCTACATGTGACATGGTAGTTAATGGCATCGACGAGGATGGCAAAATAATTTGTTTTAGTGTTGTTATTTCTTTTCGTTTGGTTTCCATATGTGTCTTAATTTCATATTGGTAAGCGGAGTCGCGATTTAGCAATCTCCCGGCAATAGATAAACAAAAATCTCTATGAAATGAATTTAATTTTTCGATGGGCTGTGCGTTTTCATCTTTCCCCATCAAAAAGATTTGGTTGGCCTCATTAAAATATTCTATTCGATCATAATAGAACGCCCAGCCTATATAAAATTCTGCTACTTTTATCCCAATGTGATGTCGGTAAAGAAATTCATAGATCAAAATAGGATCTTCTTGAGTATCAATCTGAAAATATTCAATATATTAGATATATACAAGTTGTCCCTAATTAAAATGGTATATGACTTTGGCTGGTTGCACAATATAAATAAAATTCAGATTTTGTTGTACGACCACCTTCCAAAGTTCACTGCAAAATACTTACGAATTTTAGATATATTTTGATGTATCTAACATCTTGATGATATTGACTATAGTCGTGGAATTTAAAAACACATTGTCGCAACAGATCGTTGATTGAGATCTCATTGTGAATAATGCCATACCACTCCTCAACCCAAAGAAGATAGTCGTACCATATTGATAGAGGATCATTTCCAGCGTAATCTTGGATGTCCTGTTTAAATTGGCTGTAAAATACGGGATAAAAAAATAGTTTGTGAATTTAATTCGATGGTATATGGAATATTGCTACTTGAGACTCAATCATTTTCAGAATTTATCCTTGATATTTTAAACACCCATATGTACTTCAACTTAAAACGCGTGCAAAAGTTTTCGATACAAAAAATTATTCACTATATTTCTTAGTTACGGGGCATACTCAAAATGAAGCCAAAATCTAGGCCGATTTACACTCTTTCCCAAATGGCAATTGTCATCAAATCAATTAAAAAATCCAAGCCGTCCAAACATCATAAATTCATAAGTTCACGAAATGGAAAACGAAGGTTTTATTAATATTCAGGATACTCGTATATAGAAACTGTTCGGTCTTAATTTTAATTGGCACAAGATCAGTGTTGTGGAGGTAAAATATAATTTATTCGAAGAAATTAAAGGGCCAGAAGGAATTATGTGATAAAAACTTGATTCTTCCCAAATACAAAGATTTGTATAATAACTAATCTTAAGAGTGATTAATATTTAGTAACATTTTTTGTTATCTGCGTAATAATAAATTTAATTGTAATTAGAAATAAATTTTATAATATCATAAGAATTTGGAAACTTTGAACATAGAAAATCATACTAAATTTCCCCTTTGTACAAAAACAGAATAGAAGAACAAATATCTGATTTCTCCTATGTCATCGTTGTGTCGGTGCATTCTATTGTGTACACTGTATATACTAATGAATTTGAATTATTTCCTAAACATTCCTAAACCAACAAAAACAATCTGAATGTATGAATGTATATATGTGTAAAACTAAGTATTACCGAATAAAATGCTATAAGGAAAGTAATGAAGAAAATATAAAGAAAGTAAGCAAAACCCAAATTGACAATTTCCAAAATCTTATTGCGTGATAACTGAGGGATGTCTTGAGTGAAAAGCTAATACAAAACCACTAATATTTGAAAATATAAAGGAAGTGTTTTTATGCAAATTTCGATGATATATTGATATTAAAATTTCATATCAAGAAAATTTCCTAAATTTTTTCCGATGCTTAAAAATATGGTGACCAAAAATTAAAAATATTTTTGAGATTCTATAAACCTAGACTTATAGAAAAACATCACCATTTTAAAAGTTATAGGGGCTGAGGATCAATTGAATAATTAATAATACAAATTAATTTTTCATTTACAAATAATTCAATTAATTGAAATGTAACAATTTTTGGGACGCGTAGCGATGCATATGTACTCGTACATATAAATTAAAACTTTATTTAGTTAAGTGATCAAAGATATTATACAATATGTTAATAAAGTTAAAGTTAATAATAAAAACACAGATAACAAATTTAGAAACAATTTTTTTTACTGAGAAATGCAAATATATAAAAATTTGTCTTATTAATCGCCGCATTTGCCTCGTGCTTTTCATAACTTCACACCGATTGGCTTAACACAATCAAATAAAATAAAATCTTTTGAATTATTATTAAATTATTTAATTAATACTACGTTTACTAATCAAAAATCAACTGCGTCTTTCTAAATAAATCAAATAAAATTTCATATGTTAAATTAATTTTGCTTTAAAAATTGTGTTAAGCCCTTGATCACTTCCAATAAAGGTTTGAAAATTGAGTTCCTCAAGGTGGTTTATCGTACAGGTCAGTTAGATACTTTTCGTGCAAAGAAAAGTAAAAAAAATCAAGTTGGATCAAATAATATTAAATATTTTACGAAAGCTTAGACCCAATGAAATCTTTGAATATTCGCCATTAAGTTGTTAACTTCATAAGGTTTTCCCAAGAAAATTTGGAAATTTATTTATTCGACATACATGAGTTATAAAAAAATGTCAAAATCGGTTAAATTATAATATTTATCAGTTTATTCGAATAAAATATGATATTCTCGATATAAAAATGACAATTCTGTGCTAAAAAATTCAAAACATTTTAGGACTAAAATTCACGAGAATCTATTTATACATGTTGGACAAGCAATTTTTTAAAGAATTTTCTATTAATTTGCATTGCATTTCAAAGGCTACTATTATATGGTGCAAAATTGTATTATTTATTAAAATGAAGTCACCACAAACTAGTAAAAATTTGATTTAATTAAAACTTCACCAAACTATTTGGAAAGCAATCTTTTAAAAATTATTAATCCCAAAACGACCAAATTAAAAAAAAAAAGATTTATGCACTACACCAACAAATTCAAAAATAAATCCACAATACATATATAAATAAATTAAAATTTAATATTTTTTTAACACTGTCACTGACGGTTCATTTAGTATTTTCTTTATATCATTTCTTACCGAATTTTTCTTTTTAAATCGTTTAGTGATACCATTTCACAATTATTCACAAAATCTTATTTGAAAATTAAATGTATAATACAATATTTTAAATATTTTAATAAGATAAATATGTGTGATAAAAGTATAATTGAACTATATCATATCAGGTTCAGTTATAGAATAACATACAAAAGTGATTTTACCACAATCAAATCACATTTAATGCAATTCTACGAAAAATACCTATACTATTTTGTTTTTGATGAATTAGTCAAATTTCTGAGAAAGTATGAAAAAGGAAGTTTCCCTTTTTATAACTGAAAACCTAAAATAAATTTACGAATGTATGTACTGTATGTAACCATATAATTTGATTTGAAGGATTTTCTAATTATGTTTGGTCATTATACAAAGCGCATTAACCACACAATTAGACTTTTTACTGATTTTAGTGCTAATTATGAAACGAGTTAGATGTACATGGTGCAGAACAAAATATGGTTTCCTAAAAATTTTAATTCCATTATATAGGTCAAGGAGGAATAATTTTTCAATTTTACAAAAGGATTTTTCCAAACGAAAGATTTAAATTATTAGTACTTTTTCATTTGTAGTATTTTATTAGTGCGTTGCATCGTTGATTCCATATAATTAAAACTAAAATTCGTAATATAGTTGCAATAAACTAACACAATTCAAAGACATACATACTATTTCAACTTTTGTTTTCTGCCAGTTGGTTGAAAAAAAACAATTTTGCTATTTATAATATTTCTTAGCAATATGTTATATGCGGGATGGCAAATGGCAAAGCAACGTGCGAAATTATAACATTCTGTCTAAGGAACCTTCTATTTTATCCACTGTGTGGCTTAATTTGTGTAACAATTAAATTTTTTTAGGAAAATATCAAATGTATTATGGTACTATGATTAAGATTGTTAAAGAAAACTTCTTTAAATCCAATGATGTTCGAAACTATTGATTTTGATCAATCGTGTTTTCCTTCATTAATTAAATTGATGGTAGATTTGTGCAGTAAAGGTGCTAGTTTTGCCACGGGATGACTGAACAATATCTTTTTTCAGAACCAACATTTTTTTACAGATTTTACTTTTTTGTTAATCAACTTTGTAATATTTATTTGTTTTTTTAAACCAAATCATTTTCAAAATTTTTATTTTTCTGGTGCTTCTCGGTGTGGTGTTTGAATAGAAAAACTTTAGTGTACATTTTTATCAATAATCGCTTTGTAATTTTTACATTACAATTTTACATTTTTTTAACGTTGGAAAAAAAGTGTATTGCAACACAAATTTTTTTATGCACAAATTTTATATAAAGTTTATATGAAAATTTAGCAACCAAATGTACTAATGTCTAGAATTTTATTTTTCTGGTGCTTCTCGGTGTGGTGTTTGAATAGAAAAACTTTAGTGTACATTTTTACCAATAATCGCTTTGTAATTTTTACATTACTATTTTACACTTTTTTTACGTTGGAAAAAAAGTGTATTCCAACACAAATTTTTTTATGCACAAATTTTATATGAAGTTTATATGAAAATTTAGCAACCAAATGTACTGATGTCTAGAACTTTTTCAATTGTATGTATTAGTACCAAATTATAAATGTTCCTAAAGAAAATTTACTGGGTAGCTCAAAATGGATTTGAATTTCGATGTATATTCATATTTGTTTTTTTAGGCGAGGAATAGTGTCATGTTTAATAAAAAAAAACATTATTTCTATTACATTTCTTTGACTCACATGCAAAAGGTCTACATGTTACTCAGACTCATTTCCGATATTAAATTATAAGCCATACCATGAAGAAACTCCTCTCTCCTCTTCTTGTTTTCATTTTTGTATTATTTATATAAAACATTACACTGTAGGTCACAAATCAAAAAAAAATCTTTTTGATAAATCTACAAAGCGATTTTTGGTAGAAATGAATACTTTTACAATTTGTTTAGAGAATCAAATAAACTATTTTAAAATACGATTATATAATTTTTACATATTGTGAGAATTAAATTTAAAGTCAAATTATTTGAAGTTTTTAAGGTGATAAAGTTTTATAACGAAGCATGTTCAGAAATAGAACAAATTTGGTTTTTGATCACAAGCAAATACTTGTTAATAATAAGCATTACATTTAATCTAAAGTCCGATTTACTACGAGTATATATAAATAATTTGTTGTTGTTTTTTTTCACATGAAAGTGTACATATTGTAATAATTCATACATCTCGGGGAAGTTACATGACAATATTTGTTTAAATAAAATTAAAAATATTGTAATAAGTGTCAAGTTCTCTCTCTAATTAACGGGCTTTCCAGTTCATTTAATTTAATTGTAGTTCACATAATGATAAATTGATTTAAATACATAAATATATATATATATATATATATATATATATATATATATATATATATATATATATATATATATATATATACATATGTCAGTTAAAATAAACTATTAAAATATGTTTAAATTTTAATGTTTCTACACCTGAAGAAAATATATACATAAAATTATAAAATGAATGCTATTAATGGTAATATTAGGTACAAATTAAATAATTTTACTAATTAATAAGGTTTGATATTATACAATTTTAAATAAATAATTTAACTTATTAAAATTAATTTATTGCAATAAAATGAAATTAAATATATATTTTATTATTATCAGGTCCGCACAACGCTTTTACACAAAATTGTTTTAATGGTTAATTAGCAAATTATGGACAAATTTAACTATTAAATTCGAAAATTAAAATAAATGAAATAATTATTAATATTATTTTTTTATTGTGTTTCATTAACATGGGTTTAATAAAATATTTTTCTATATATTCGTACGCATATTAAAATTTATAAAATGTAAATTTTGAGGAACTTTAATGAGAAAAATACGCCGCACGTATAACACATAGAGAAATAATTTAACTAAAAGCAACTTAATAAAACACAACTAAAAAACAAAATTAATAATGATTTCATTTATTTTAACATATACACCACAAAATTTTATTATATTTATTAATAACAATAAATAAATTTGGTCAGCAAAAATTACCAGAAATATAAATTAAATTCAATCTGCAACAAAGATTTTTAGATATAATAATCTTTTTATGACAATTTTAATATAAGAATTGAACTATATAACAACCTAAATCAGTTGTGCACTCTAACAAAAAATAAAATTTAAATAAGATAATCCGGACGTACACTCATCGGTCTTATTAATATCACTGTCCAGAGAAATTCGATTCGATTAATCTAGAGATGAGTGTATTCCTTATATAGCATCTAAATTTCATACCAAATATATCTTTGTAGATCCATTGTTCAAAATATAATTTATTTATTATTCTAAACTTAATTTTTAACTTTAATTTATTAACAAATAATTTTAATTTAAGCTAAATTAAATTTACACACAAACACACCACAATGTTACTATATACTTAAAATATTCAACGAACTATACTGTACCAATCTCAATTACAGAATAACATTATTACCACAAATCACAATATGTACTCCGAATAATTATGAAATTAACCTACTCTTAATCAACCTTTTGTAAAACTGAAAACTTAGTAACAATTAGTAAAGATTTTCTAAGAAATCTTGGTCCACATACATACTAACAATATTGCACCTAGTTATGTAACTAGCTATAGACATACCATTTACAGAACAATACAAATTATGGTTTCTTACGAACTTTAAAGCGATTATTGTTCGGTAAACGCGTCATAATTTTTTTTATCACTTTGAATTTAGATATTTATAATTACATTTCTTAATAATTTGTTATGTGGGATCGAAAATCACAAGGCGGTAATGTAACTTTTTCATTCCACTCTCCAATTTATAACTATAGGCTAACAATATAACTAAAACCTTGTGTTAAAAAATTCGATAGGGTTTGGATTGTTTAGTTTAGTTGCGGAAATGGTTGAAAAATTAACCCTCTTGAAGTTATCCCAGGATTTCATCTCTGGATTTTTTTTAAATACCTCTGACAGCACCAGCGTAAATAATCCATTACAAACTTTTTAAAAATACACATATAATTTATACAGTTCATATCCGATTTTTTACATTTATTCTATTCCAGACTTGTTCGTCAACTAAAAAAATATACAGTTGGTACAAAAATACTCATCCGACTTTTTAATATGTAAAATTTATTTGGTGGAAAATAAATTCTTCTGGGTAAGTCGTTATAAGCACAACTATTTCCTCTTTGTGATTAGGTAAAAGACCCTTTGGTCTATTACAGGCTCCTTTACCTAATCGAAAAGAGCAAATAGCCGTCCTTTTAACGACTTGCCCAGAAGAATTTATTTTCCATCAATTAAATTTTACATATTAAAAACTCTGGGATGAGTATTTTTGAACCATCTGTATATTTCTTTTGTTAACGAAAAATTATGGGACAGTATAGATGTAACAAATCATGGGATGAGCCAACTGTATAAATTATATATCTATTTTTTCAAAATTTGGGATGTATCATTTTCATTTGTGTTGTCAGAGGTACTTTTAAAAAATCCAAGGGACAACTCAATAGGGTAAAAATTAGCAATTAATTACTTAATTTTTATTATTAAATTCAATGAC
Organism: Tipula unca; assembly: GCA_951394425.1. Lineage (NCBI taxonomy): Eukaryota > Metazoa > Arthropoda > Insecta > Diptera > Tipulidae > Tipula > Tipula unca. The sequence continues at coordinate 18,008,560 of OX596383.1, read as the reverse complement.
ATACATGTAAAAATCTAAGAAAATTTGGGTCTCTAGTACTAGAATTTTGAATATATTCTAGTAGTACGTTGTTGTGACGAAAAGGTGATACTTTAGTAAATCGTTCGATAATATTAATTATAAAATAATGAAAAAATATTTTTAGATGCCTTTAAATTTTATTTAATATCTTTATTATTGCCAGTTCTTTTGATCGTATCTGTATCAAATTTCTGCGCTATCACTTTAAAATAAAATAGCTTAATTTTATTTTTCTTGCATATAGAAAATTAGAATAATTTTTAAGATTAACTCCTGGTTGTACGAATCATTTAACAACGATTCTTCAGATTAAACCCAGCTGGTTTTTTAAACCGGGCATTAGTATATCAATATTATATCGGCCAAAAGAGCAATAGATTATTTATAATTACGAGGTTCCCCGCACAGAACACATATATCGATATACGATTTTTCTAGGAATTTAACACCAAAAATAAATTTTATATCGTTTTTTGGTACAAAGGGAGATATTAGTAGGTATTTAGGACAACCGAATACTAATAATAATACCATAGTATACAATTAAATTGACTTCTACCAGAAATGTATGTCGAACTATAAACCGTTAATAATTAAATATGTTAAATCGCAAACAAATTATTGGGAAACGAACTTAATTAAAAAATGAAAGTAATATGAGTTATGCACTATACAAAAAAAATTTAAAAATTCAAAATATAAAGATAAATTAAATTTTAATCACAATCACTCACTGGCAGATTATTTAATATTTTCTTTATATGAATTAAATAATTTACCGAATTTTTCTTATTAAATCAAACATTGATTTTAACTTTAAATTTATCTTTAAACTTGATTTTAACTTTAAATTTATCAAAAAATGATGATTGATTTAATTGTTACAAAAAAAAAACAACCTGACGTTCGAACTGTATCGCGCTACTCTTATTTATAGAATAACACTGATACAAGAGATTTTTCCATAAACAAATCACAATAGGTGTGTTCCATTGGCATGAGTAAACTACTCACAAGTACTTGTGAGTAGATGTTCAATGGAACGCTAATTTATATGACAGCAGTAAAACATAACCTACAATATCTTAGTGTTGTTTTATTCTTTGACTCTCACACTGAGTTGCTAAATTAAAAAATAAACTTAAATTAAATTAACTCAAATTAAATTCAATAAATAATAAATATGTCGAAAAACTGGACTTATAACGAAGGGAAAGCGTTGATCAGTGCCTATGGTAGTAGGAAGGAGGAGTATTTCAAAACTAGAAACAAAAAACATTTCTGGGAAAATGTTTTAACAGATTTGGAGGCATTAAATATTTTGGTAAATAATTTTCTGTTAATAATTTTCTTCGCCACAGCGATTTACGCCTGTTATTTGTTGTAGGTTTCAGCAACAACTGTACAGAATGTGGAAGTAAAATGGCGTAGCCTTCAGCGAGCCTATAAAAATGCTAAAGACAGAGGAACAGGCACCACTGCTACTAAGTTTTTATATATGGAGGAGATGGAAGAATTATTTCAGACGAATCCTATTATGAGTTCACCCCATTCTGTTTCCGTTGGCATGGAAACTCCACCGGAACCGGCTCCAATGACATCCAATGACACCATAGTGAGCAGTGATGTGGAAATAGCCGAACCACATATTGCAAGGGTTTCAAAAAAGAGGGAGAGGCAGCAGCAGGATTCCAAAGCGGCATTAGTTGAAATTAAGAAAAAGTATTATGAGGAGAAGATCGAAGAGAAAAGAAAAAGGACTGCATTGCTCGAAAAATATTTAGAAAAAAAGGAACAGGGTCGGGAAGAAAGAAAACAGCTAATTTTAAGTTTAGTAAACAAATAATTTTCTTTTATATATTTTATATCATTTTTTAACGAGGCTGTGAATTTGAAATAAAAACAAATGAATTTTGTGATGAAATATTTATTTTCTACAATGAAATTAATTTAATAAATTTTTATTATCCATATGTTCAAACATTTCATTGCGAGCACTACTACTACTATTTGTTTGTTCAGTGCGTGTATCATCTGCTGTTGGAACTTCGTCATCTAAATATTCGATTTCACAATAATCGTTTTCCGCGATACAATATTGTGCAAAACACAAGCAGCTACGACACAATTGGTAATAAAACCTAAATTCGGGCTTTCGAAAAATTTTAATCTACGAAACCGACCCTTCAGTAACCCAAAAGCATTTTCAACAACAATTCTAGTTGCTGAATGAAGGTAATTGAATTTTAATTGTTTTGCATTCAAATTGCCAAAATCTTTAAAGGGTGGCACAATGTAACTGCATTCCGCATACGCCGAGTCTCCAAGCAAAACGCTTTTGGGAAGAATTAATGATGGATCCTCATTAATACGGCGATAAAACTTTTTTTCGTAAGATTTTCGTAATAATCGCGCATCGTGCATTGATCCCGGTTCACCGCAATGAATATCAATAAATTTTTTTTCGCCATTCACTATACCTTGTAAAAGTATACTATAATATTTCTTGCGATTATAATACACTTCTCTGTTGTTTCTTGGAGGATTAATTCTGATGTGGCTGCCATCTATTGCTCCAATTACTCTAGGTAAGCCCTTCATTCTTTCGAAGTTAATTTGATTGGTTTTCATTTCTAATGATGTTGGCCACTTTATGTATCTGTGGCCTTCTTTTACAAACCATTTTATGACTCGATAGAGGATTCGGTGTACCGAGCTTCGGGTTACATTGAACCTATCCGAAAGTTGCCGATAAGTTTCAGTGTTGGCAAGAAACCATAAAGTTAAATAAATTTCAGCTTCTGGACCGACTTTTATTCGACCACCATGCTCATCATTTGCAAGAAATGTTGTACTGTATTGCTCTGAAATAATTATGTGTATTTTTATATTATAGAAAATTGATGATATACAAGGTTATTTAAATACCGATAACTTTGTCAGCAACAATTCTGGATAAACGAAAATGTTGCTTGAATTGCAAATCCGTATATTTTGGTATTACTTCCATAAAATCTTTTATCCGTGGCCTTTTAATTACTTGTTCATCTTCTGAAGTAGTTGACGAAGATGAAGACGAACTGCTGGAAGAATACAGTAAACTGCTTCCGCTGCTACTATCATCAATAAGTTGAAAAATAACCTAAACATAATGATATGTATTAAACAAAAAATAACTTTAAATTATTTATTTAAAACTCACTGCATTCAAATTAGTATTATTATCCATTTTTACGATTAAAATTATTAATTTATTGGTTGAACTTGAAAATTTACACTTCTGACAAACACAAATATAAACATAAAATGACAGTTCAACATAACCTAATGATTCAAAAATCCATCTTTTGGATTTTTTTTAAACTAAAATACCCTATCGTAAATTTTATGCGTAACTACTTTTGTCATCTACACCACCATATGAGTATGAGTAGATGCGAGTAGATACAAGTACTTGTGAGTAGTTTACTCATGCCAATGGAACACACCTAATAATGCAATTCTACAAATACAACAATGAAATCAATTTTTATTTAATAAATTAGTATATAATTCAGGGAAATGGGGAAAAACTCGTATGTATATTGTATATATACAGTAAAATATAATGTGAAAAAGGATGAATTTCCCAGAAAATATGATCATTATACATATTGACAATAGTTTGTCAATCATACAATTGCAAAGCATTTTTTGACTTTAAGGTTTCGATTCTATTTATATAACTAGCTAGATATATCATTTCCAGAACTATAAAAATTTAAGTTTCGCACAAATTTTAATTCCATTATATAGGTTGAGTGTAGATTTACATGCATACAGGAAATATATTCTGAGAATTTTTTTTTTCCAAATGGAAGGATTTGCAGTTAAAAGTGAAATTTTGTTTTGAGAAGCATAACATCCTACATTTTGTAATGCACTGGGAAAATTAGCTTTAGAATTAGAAATTCAAAAGTGTATCCGCTTTAATCTATCAATTTTTAATTGTTCGCGAATAATTGCTCAAATTAATGCCTTTCTCTCTATACCGCATGTTTTTATATACAGTAAAACCTACAATATTGGACACCCCTATATTTTGGACACTTTCTTTAGCCCCCTTCAAATTTAAAAGAAATTTTGTTAAAATATTCCCAATTTTCGCTATAAATTAGACAACCTCTGTATTTTGTATATTGGACAGTAGGTTTGATGATTTTTAAAACTATTCTTTGATTAACACCTCAATAAGCTGGATACTACTACGTCTCGTGTTCACTATACTGCTATTTGTTTATATTTTACAATATAAACACAACCGTAAATGGATTGAGGATACACCATGTTTGGTGTAATAGATGATTTATTCATTTTATGTAATAAACAGGAGTTCTTATTGTACAAGTGCCGTTATAAAATGCACATCAAACGTCTGCATGCATGACTGTGTGTATTATTAATTGAATGTATCGTTAATCTATTTTTAACCTCAGGTCTGATTATTTATTAATGTATGTTAGATTATACTCGATTTTGAAATAGGAACTGATATTTTCAAAATTTTAAGTTCCTGAGTTGTATTGTAATATAATATAATAAACTGACAGACAAACCAACTGGTTAGTTGGCACTGGAAATATTGGATAAATCATAATGAAACAAATATTTTTATGAATTGTTTCGTGTGTTACTAGTATTGTTAACTAATTGGTAGTAAATTGTACCTTGACCTTAACGTATAGTAGTTTTCATATCTCGCTGGAATTTTGACAGTTCTCGCGCAGAAAAAATATATCGGATACACAGTGATGTATTAAGTACAATAAATCGTGTTTATTGTTTACATTTTTATTTAAATGGAATAGGAACGTTTTTAATCACAAAATGATTTTATAATTTAACTTTATAAGAATCCCTGACACTTTTGAAATTAATATTTAATTCGAAAAACTAAGAATTAAATTGAAAACTGATTTTTCTTTTTATGTTGTTTTGGTTTTGTTCGACATGAATGATATTTGATCATTTATTTTCCCTAGTCCGTACCAAAATTAAATGTTTACATTGTTTCCAAAAGGCGTGCAATTTTTTTTGACCTATTAATTTTCGCTCGAAATATGATTGTAATAACATAAATACATAATCATTTTGAATGTTTTGTGTATTAAAACTGAAATATAATTCTTTTTATTGGTTATTTATTATTTTATTTAGGTTTACTACCTAAAATAAATGCGACCCATCAAAATTTTTATAATTTTTTTTTCTACATCACTGAAAGCTGCGCAGAAAAATTAAAAAAATGTTTTTTTTAAGATCTGAATAGGACTATACACACTAGTGGTTCAAAAAATCACGGAAGAGCAAATAAATTATGAATTTTTTATTTCTGGAAGAAGGTTAGATCTAAATCAAAGAAAATATTTTTCAAGCTACAAGGTCCTATATTGACAAATTTTGAAATTATTTATCGTTCTACCAATTGTTTGAACTACCTAAGTGTTACTCTCTCAGATGAATTTTCGAAATTTATTTATTAATTTATCTAAAAAACGTACAAGTCTTACAGTTAAATTTAAATTTTCTATTTCATAATAAACTAAAGTGAAAAATAACTAAATTGTACTAGTATGTACTGCCATAAGATATTGGAATTAAAGGAAAAATGAAATTTTACATTCAAACTATTACATATTTTAGATAAATTGATTATCACAACTATGACATATGTACATAGCTAATTATAGATTTTCGGAAAGCTCCAAAACAAGGCGGAAAGCTCCAAAATGTTTATAGACACAGAAGTATTTTAATAAATGAAAACTAAATTTTTTTTTTGAAATTAAAGTTTTTGTTCAATATCATGAATTATTTTTTCAGATAACAGCATACTAAGTTTGTTTGAAAGGAAATTAAAAAAGCTTTTAATATTTTAAAATTGGTAGGATAGGATTCTATGTCAGAAGGCTCCTGGTTAAACGCTTATAACTTGAAAGGCTGGCTTGTCACTGCGAAGTGGAACAACTAAAGTCATCTTCGTTTTGATCAAGGAATATAATGGTACCACCCGTGTCAGCGAATATTGGGACGCACTGTGTATAGTATTTGAAATTTAGATAAAAAATCGTTATATTTATACTTCTTTTTAATTAATACTAACAACGACAAAATTGTCTAGTTTATAATTTTTATTTGGAATATAAAATTTTTAAAATTTTCAATACACTTTTTGGACAAGTCTATAATTTTAATTGAAATTATTAAATTAATAATTCAAAATATTGATCTATATGAATGTAATTTATTTCAAAGCCATAATAATGCGAATTAAATTCTAAAATTTAAGTATAAGTGTAAGGTGCCCGTGTAAACAAAGCCAACTTTAGGAACTCCATCATCGTACCATCCAATCAATATCCATTAAAGATCCTTACTGAAATTAAAATATTTTCATATTGTACGAAGATATATAATTTATTGCTAAATAAACTAATAAATTACGCTCAAATTCACTTTATAAATTGCGCTCAGTCACTTTTTACTTCTGTATTAGCGACTTCCACATTTGATACTAATTTTATGAAGTTGAGGCAGTAGTTTTTTAAAATCTGGTGGATAGACTCAAATCGGCAAACAGAAAATTGTTTTAAAATACCAGTTTTGTTCTTAACTCTTAGATAGTGTGTAGAAAGTGATGTTTGATGCTTTTGTTTCCGCAACTGTAAAAATATTGTAAAAATATTGTGTAACAAATTTGATTAATATTTTAATGCCATTTGCATAATACAATTAAGTACGCATATGTAACTTTGAATAATGATGAATAAAAGGTTTCTTTCTTATACCATGGCGGAAATTTCCTTTAACATTTAGTTTCTGTGATGTCGAAAAACTTATTCAACTTTTAATACTCGTACCATATTAAGATTTTTCATTATACGTATTCTTGGTACGATCGAATAATTCGAGATCGATAGTAGGCATTTCGAATTTCAAGCGAAATATTTTAAATAAAAATAATTTATTTAATTATTTAGGCACACAAACACAAAACATTTATACATACACAAAATTAGAATTTATTGTATTTATGTGTATCATTGTAAAATTATTAAACTAATTTTTAAAAAAATGAGAATCGCTTCAAAAATACAATTGGTAAACACTAAACGCACGATTTTAATTTAATTGTTATTCAATCATACAACTGTTTTAAAATATACAAGCAATTATTTAAATATTAACACTACAAATTCAATATTTTATAATTTAATATGAAGTAACACTTTTTTATAAACAGTTTCATTAATAATTTTTTAGTAACTTTTCACAATGCGCTTCGTTAATATTACAATCAATCAAATTATGATAAATCTCTTATTATTAGTAATATTATGAATACTGCAATCATAAGTAAATACAATTGATCATAGTAAAATCATTTCGAGAAAATCAATTTGAGAGGCACAATCATAATGCATGAATTTTGATCTTGGATATGATTACAAGTATCATAATATGTATGTATAGTAAACTCTATCTCAAATAATGAATAAGTGATTTTTCAAATTAAAACTATAATAGAAAATATCAAAATTATTTTAACGTGATTGGTTTTATCAAACTATAATTGTCACCATGCATTCATCATATTTTCAAGTGTAATTATTATTAAATTATTAACTAGTTATAGGTTCGACTAGTAATTTATTATTATGGATTTTCTGTCATGCTAGATGTTCATGACATAGAATCCATCCGCGTTCTTTTTATTAGCTTGCACTACACTTATTCTATTTTCTTTATAGTGACGCTATTATGTAAAATATTTTAATTTATTATTAATTATTAAAATTAGGTCCTATCTAGTACAAAATTTGATGCAACTATTGGTATTTAAAAAAGATTATTGTAAAAACGATGTCGTGAATTAGGAAATTAAAGAGATATGAATTATACACTATACAACGATGAAAAATCCACAATTTCTTTCTAACAGAAAATGGGTAAATTGAAGGCTCATCATACAGATCAGTTAGATACTTTCTGGACAAAACCACAAAATTCGAGTTGGATCAACTAGCAACAATTTTTTGGTTTGATTAGATTTCATTTTTGAAATTATACAAACCTTTATGAATTTTGTAATTCAGTTTCAGTTTCAGTAGTTAGTTAGTTTAGAATGGCTGGTTCAGCACAATGAGACCGATTTTTTTTTTAAATTCCATTATAATAGGTTAAGTAAAAATTTTAGAAAAAAAGTCCAGAGAAATTTCGAATCGATGATTAATCAGCTCAGATACTGTTATTCTTTTTTTCTAAAACTGAAAACTAAGTAACAATTAATAAGCCGACCGAGCAAACAGCGCAGTGGTTAAAGCTGCGATGTTTGGATCGGGAGGTACCGGGTTCGAATCCCAACAGAGGGATGCAAAAGGGATTTTTCATCTCCCGATTACGCTCGGTGATTAAAATGAAAACATCTATGACCCTCTGTTGGAATGTAGAACTCATGGGCCGACCCATCTTCCATGTCACTGTACAGGGAGACATGGAGCTATGCAATGCGCAGGTGAATGAATGTGTGTGTGTGTGAATGTAGGGCAAGGCTATGGAATTTCAATGTGTCTATGCTACGTCCTTCCAAAAAAAAAAAAAAAACAATAATAAAGATTTTCTAAGAAAATTTGGTCCACATACCATACATACTAACAAGTGCACCTAGTTATGTAACTAGCTAGACATACCATTTGCAGAACAATGCAAATAATGGTTTCTTACGAACTTTAAAGCGATTGTGATTATTGTTCGGTAAACGCGCCATAATTTTTTTTACCATTTTGAATATAGCTACTTATAATTATATTTCTTAACAATTTTTTATATGGGATCGAAAGCTACAAGGCAATATTTTCATTACACTATCGAATTTATAACTATAGGCGAACAATAAAATTAATACTTTTATCTTTGGTTATGTGTGCCAAAGTAAGCAGTGATTGGAATTGTTGCAGCAAGAACTTACTAAATTTTTATTATAAAATTCAATGACATACATGTAAAAATTCTAAGAAAATTTGCGTTTCTACTAACATTAGAATTTTGCATATATGCTAGTTGTATGTTATTGTGACGCAAGGGTGATACTTTAATAAATCGTTCAATAATATTAATTATAAAATAACGAATAAATATTTTTAGCTGCCTTTAAATTTGATAAAATGACATGCCAATTCTTTTGATCGTATCTATATGACACACTTTAAAATAATTTAATTTAATATCTCTTGCTATAATTTTTAAGATTAATACACAAATCATTTAACTAACGATTCTCCAGGTAAAACCCGGCTGTTTGTTAAGAGTTACATATTCAACTGACCGTTCGTATTTTGATTTTGATGTTTTATTGGTTTATATTTATATTTATATTTCCGTGTAACCAGCAAAGTAAAATTAAATTTCGGTTGTGAAATAAAAAACAAGGTTAGCATTTAACCACTAATCTATTTAATCTCTAGTTAAATATTTGTGTACAACCGTGCTTAAATACATATCTAAATATTATATTGGACAAAAGAGCAATAGATTATTTAATAATTACCAAGTTTCACGTATATATGATTTTTCTGGAAAGCTAACACCAAAAATAATTTTTTTATCATTTTTTAGTACATAGGGAGATACGAGGTATTTAGAACAACCGAATACTAATAATAATACCATGGTATACAATTAAATTCACTTCAACCTATAAATTAAATTTCAGAAATTTATGTCGAACTTTAAACCATTAATAATTAAATATGTTAAATCACAAACAAATTATTGGGAAATCGAACTTAATTAAAAACTAAAAGTAATATGAGTATACTATACACTATACAGTAAAATTTAAAAAATCCACAATATAAAGATAAATTAAATTTTAATCACAATCACTGGCAGAATATTTAGTATTTTCATTATATTTATACAATATAATATTATTAAATAATTTACCAAATTTTTCTTCTTAAATCAAACATTGATACCATAATTGCCACACTTTAAATTTATTAAAAAATGTCCAATACAATATTTTAGTTGAACTGATTGTCTGGATGACTGTGTATTATTAATTGATCTTTAATCTATTTTTAAGCTCAGGTTTGATTAATTGTTAATGTTATTAATTAAAATATTAATGATTGTACTCGATTTTGAAATCAGAACTGATATTTGCAAAGATTAAGGGCTCTCATTTATATTGTAACATATTTTGAATTCTCTGCTCGACTGCATAAACTGGACAGACAAACCAACTTATTAGTTTGCACTGAAAATGAGGGAGAAACCTATCTTAAAATAATGTATTTAAACAGTTTTGTGTTTTAATCGTATTGTTAACTAATTAGTAGTAAATACACTAGTTTGTACCTTAACGTACACACTAAAGTGTTTCCAAAATTCCTGGAAAATATCAATCCCGGGATTCTGGATTAGCAATCGCGGATAATCCCGGAATTCCCCGGGATTAAAAGTTTAATCAGTCGTTTATAAATTTCTTATTGCTTCGTAAATAACTTGAATTTATAAAATTTCATTCTTAATGAACGGCGAAGTGATAGAAATCTTACTATTTTAAAGTCATTTTGAAAGTTTGTTGATTTTGTAAGAAGTGAAATAATTTGTGATTTTATATTAATCGTAAATCAAAAAGCGCTCACCCCAAACTAACCTGAAAAAGTTGTAGAATTACGTGTATTATAAAGTTCATAAAACTTTAATTTGAAGTTCGGAAGTTTAAAAAAAAGTTATTTTTAATTTAAAATTAGTTGGGTTAGTTATCCTAATGTTAATCCATAATTGTGTTTAATTTTCATATACGAAATTTGTCATATAACATCCAAACTATATGATAATCAAGAGTTTTAAAATTCGAAATATGATTGAATTGAATTGACATTTTAATTCTGACCTAATAAAATTTTGCTAAAACTTCACTTCAAAATGGTTTAAAAACTCTTAAGCTCTAAATTGATTTGATTTAAACATTATCAACTAATGTACGTCGAAATTTGATATACATATGAGAAAATTCAAAATTTTTTTAATTCCAATATCTAAACTTAAAATTTAGAATTCAGAATATAAAAATTCGTTTCCGAATAGTAAACTCTATCTTAAATAATGAACAAATGATTTTTCTAAATAAAACTAATCGAAAAAATCAAAATTATTTTAATATAATTTGTTTTATCAAACTATAATTGTCATCATGCATTTATCATATTTTTTCAAGTATAATTATTATTCAATTATTAACTATTTATAGGTTCGAGTACTAATTTATTATTATGGATTTTCTGTCATGCTAGATGTTCATGACATAGAATCCATCAGCTTACTTTTTATAAACCTGCACTTCACTTATTCTTTTTTCTTTATAGTGACGTTATTATGTAAAATATTTTAATTTATTATTAATTATTAAAATTAGGTCAAAGCTAGTACAAAATTTGATGTAACTATTGGTATTTAAAAAAGAGTGTAATCTTTATATATATATAATAATAAAAAAAAATAATTGCATACCTAATTATTGTTCGTGGTTCCATTATTGTCCAAACACAATCACTTGATTTTAGATTAAGTGTATTAAACAAATTTCAATTTTTAATTGAATTGTATGCAATTGTGCCACAAAACCAATCACAATTAATGCAATTCTGCGAATATCCATATGAAAACAATTTTTTGTACTACTGATGAATTAGTGTATTGTTGGGAAAATTGAGCAAAACCCAACAATACATGTATGTACATACTATCAATACAAAATACGTATGTACAAAATAACAATATAGAGGATTTTTTAAGAAAATAAGATTATTATATGTACATACTGACAATAGCACATCAATCATGCATTTCGAAAACACAATTTGACTGTAGTGTTTCGCATCTATATACATAATATGTAACTAGTTAGATTGGAAAACAAAAAAAATGTTGACTTCATACGAATTTTATTTTCATTATATAGGTTGAATAGGTGAATGTGCAGGGAATATTTCCTAGAATATTTTTTCCAAACTGAGAATTTCGAATTTGTTTACTATCGTTGTTTGATACGGTTTGAGTTATTCTTCCTTATTTGTGACCAAATTGGGTCGGTGATAAAGTGAGACTATCTCGTTATAGGGTCAGTTAGAATCCATGATGTTTCTAACAACAACAAAAAATCGTTTTAGTATACTCTACAATAAAATCGAAATTCGCGAGTAAAAATTGATCCAAAACCATATTTTTCTTTCCAAAACCATCAATTATTACTTACCGCATTTGCGACGCACTTTCCATAATCGGGGTGAATTGGCTGAACACAACCGCAAATAAAATCAAATGATTTGAATTTTTTTGTCTTAAATAGACATTTTAAAATATCAACCCAAATTACTTAAATAACCGTTTACTAAACAAAAATAAATTGCATTTTTAAAAATCACCATTTAAACTATAGTGAATCCTATATTTTCACGTATAGTAAATCGATTTTTCGTTATAAATCGTGTTACGCCTTAGTTTTCTTGATCATTTCCAGTCAGTTAGATAATTTCTGCACAAACAGAAGTACAAAATTCGAGTTGGATCTAATAATAACGATTTTTGGTTATCGATTCGATTCAATCCAATTCGGCAAGCTTGTGAAGTTATCCCAGATATTTATTTATATATTTATTACATTCCAAAAAAAAAAAACATTCATCAGGAAATACAATTTCATCCCAACTCAGATTTCCCTTGTTTACACACATAACAAACAACATAAAATACAAATTTTACAATATTCTATTCCTTCCCAGCTTTTTAAAGTATAGAAAAGTATTAATATGGAATATTGTCCTATACTATAATCTCGTAAGAACTTCATGAGCCGAAAACTTTGCGAAATGTTTTAAAATGGTCAGGACAAAATTTCAATTAAGTGACCAGACCAAGTCTATATACTTAATTCCTGCAATCGGCAAATTTCAAATTTTATGAAATATCTTATTTTATTAATTTCGTTAATTTCTATTTTTATAAATCAGAAGTTAAAATAAAATTTGTGAACTTTCAAATTTGGAGTATGTCTTGTTGTACGCGTCATTATGGTGTTTTTTTAAAAACAGTTTTAAAGGCCATTACTGGCTCCTTACTATGAGTCAATAATTTGGCTCCAGCGGTTTCGATCCCGAGCATGGTCTTCATACTGTCTAAGACAATCTGAAGAGGCCAAGTCGTTCTCTAAACCGTGGAGCCATCATCGCCTGCAACGACTTCTGCGCCTACCATATGGTGGCTCTCCTTTCAGAGATCGCTGCACAATTCGTTCCATGTACAATATCGGGGATCTTCATCAGATCTCTGATCTCGATATTGTACAGAGCTCGGTAGGTACCAACTATTTCGCGTTTTGGGCCGTAAATCACACGCTTAACTCTTCTCTCAAATGTTAGGAGCCATCTCTCGTACTCATCCGTCAGCGCTCAAATTTCACAACCAAACATAACAACGGGCCTGATCAACGCTTTGTAAAGCTTCAGCTTCACGGCACTTGATAAGTGTTTAGATTTTAGCAGTGGCCTTAGGGGATACAAATAACGACTGCCAGCTGCCAGCCGCACTTTAATATCCTCACCCACAGTATTATCGTGAGTGATAAGAGAACCCAAATATTTGAACCTCCTCACTCCCTCAAACGTGTGGTGGCCACTACTTAAATCTGGTGTGCCATTGTCCCTAAAACCAGAGATCAGGTATTTCGTTTTGGACTCATTGATCTGAAGTCCAACTGAAGCAGAAAACTCTACTAGCGGATGAAGTATTTCTTTCACTCCGTTGCTATTCAGTCCAATCACGCATATGTCATCTGCGTATGCAAGCACCTGATTGGACTGGCGATATAAGATGTTACGCTGCGGTGTTTCAGTTTTACGAAAGATGTACTCCAACATGAGATTAAAGAGTATCGGTGACAGAGCATCTCCCTGCCGAACACCCGAGTTAACTACAAAAATTGTCAATAGCCTGTTCTCAACTTTAACACAGCATTGAGACTGCGTTACTGTCATCCTACATAGTCGTACCAGTTGTTGTTTGTGGCATTCCTAGGTATTCCAGGGCAGACCACAAACTCTCTCGATTGATCGAGTCATAAGCCTGTCGGAAATCAGGAACACCTGATGTACGGGGATGGATGTCTCATAATATTTAGATAGAATCATCCGCAGCGAAAAGACCTGATCGGTGACTGATCAATTCGGACGAAATCCTCCTTGATAGTCACCAACCAAGCCTTCCGCTAGAGGAGTGATTCTATCCAATACAATGTATGACAGTACCTTGTATGCTGTGCAAAGGAGAGCTATACCGCGATAATTCTCACACTTCAAGCGGTCTCCCTTCTTGAAGATGGGGCATATCGCAGCCACTTTCCATTCGTCAGGCATAACTTCGGTTCGCCATACTAATCGAATAAGGTCAAAAAGACAGTTCCACAAAGTATCCCCTCCAAATATCAAGAGCTCCGAATTAATGCAGTCCACTCCAGGTGCATGGTTTCGTTTCAATCTCTGCATGGCTTTAGTGAATTCCTCATGGGATGTATTGTATAAATTTGTTATGTTTATACAGAGTGTTTGTAAATGTTAATTTGTGTATATTTATACGTGGGGATTGAGATAGCGTCGATATTATTAAATGGTTGTTATTTTAGATGTAAGAGTTTGGATATTGTCGATATATTGTTGATATTAGGGACTATGTGTGTATGAGATCTGTAGAGTCAATCTTTTCTAGATGTTATTGTTAGTGTGTGTTAATTGGGTGAGTTGTCTTGTAGATACATTTACCGATATATGGCGTAGTATTAAGAGATATGTAATGATTGAGGCAGCAATGAAATACTATTAAGTAAGTGTATTCGTCAAAAGGGGAGAGGAAGTTTAACGGTATTACATATGTTAGTAAGTAATTTGGGAATGAGTAACCTTAACTACCAGAAAGGAGTCTGCGCGCCCACAGACGCTGCGTATCTGACTCCGCCTTGGCCGTGGCAGGTAATTAAAAGGAGACTCACTCGGTGCCTTGAGGTTAGTAGTTGATGCGTTGAACAATACCCGCTTACCACTGGTGGGGGCTATGACAGTATTGTTTTGTTTTATTTAATGAGAGATACTTACTTGTCTGGTGGATATTCCCGAATTTTGATTTACAACACCGGATTTTTATTTTTGACTCTAACTTAACTATTTTATTTATTAACTTTGACTGCAACTGCTACAACTGATTTTGATTACAAATTTTTGAACTATATATACTAAAATTTTTGTTAATTTCTGGGTTAACTGAACTTATAATTAATTTTGTCAAATGTGCATTTTATGTAGTTTTATGTATTGGGTAATTGACATACTAAAATTTTCACTGTTGATTGCAAAATTTGTGTTTTGTATTAATCTGTTGACTATTCGATTTATTATTTAGGTTAGCACTGTATTTTAAAAAGAGAGTACGCGTGTAGTATTTAGTCTACATTTAGGTGTTTTAATTTAATTTAAGCTATATCTAGGTGTTTTCTTTAATTCGATTTATAAATGGGCGTTTACTTTTGAAATTACTTTTATATTTATAAAAGGTGGTAATGAATTGAATGAATGAATTTCTTTATCAGGGGTGCACAACACCTTCCCCCTTTATTAGTGAAATCTTCTTATGGAAGATTTCGCAGTTATGGGATACATAGGGTCTATATTTTAAGGCTTATTACTATTATTATAATTATTGTTATTTTTGTTTATTATGTTGTGGGTAATTCATGTTGGTCTGGTAGTTGGTTGTCTTCTGTCAGTCTTCTTTGTATCATAAAATTTAGTTCGGTCATGGATTCAGTATTCCATTGTTTAAATGTTGTATTGTTGTATATGGCTGTGGTTGATGTTCTGGCATCGTTTCTTGGCTGTCTACGGTCCAATCGTTATCCGTGTATGTTCAATTTTGTGGTTTGTTAGATGCGGTAAGTAGTTTACTATAGTGATTCTGTGCCAAATCTGTGCTGTTATGGCTGCTTCGTCAGTATCGTTTGACTTCATCTTACATATGTCTTTGCGTTTTGCCTTGTCGTGTGCCTCATCGTTTTGTATTTCTTTTGTTGTGGTTTTGTTTACAATGTCATGTTGAATCGTGACCATGAACTATATTTTATTTTTGCTTTGGAATTCTGTCGTTTTGCATTTTATTGCCATTTGTATTATATTATATTATTATTTCATTAGGTTATTAACTTATATATATTTTATAATTATTTTTTGTAATCTAAGCTAATTTTGTTTATTTTTATTTTTACTGTATGAATAATATAATGAAATGTATGCATTTTGTAATATGAGTTAATATTTATATAATTGAGGAAAATTTATGAGAATTTTATTTACTACTTTGTATAATTTGTATATATATTTTTATTTTGTTTTATTAAAATTGCTTATCTTAGGGTTTTGTATGTAATTTTAGTCACAAGATTTTTGTTTTGTGTGACTGTGCTACTTTGTCATTTTGATCTTTTACTCATTTTAAGTTAACGTTTGGTGTTTGTGAGAAGGAAATTGAAAAAATGTGTTTCTATTATTTAATTTTTTGGCTAAAAGTGTTTTTATTTTTTTTTTTGTGTTGGATTTATAATTTTGAGTTTAATTTAACGTCAATTTTTAAGTGAGGTTTAAAAGTGTGGAATAAAAGGTGTAATTTGTGTTTCTTATGGAAAAATGTTTTTGAATTGTGCTTTTAATAAGCAATTTATGAATTTTGAGCTTATAAATACTAGGTATGTGCTAGTTTTAATTATTTTGTTTATATATTTTTCATCTTTATCGAATTATAGAAAAATTTATTTTACATTGAACTCTGATAATATATGTTTTTAATTTTTTTTTTGATTATCGTTATGGTTTTTGACTTACAATTTTTCTAATCTACACAAATGATTGATTTTTGTTTTTATAATATAATTTATTTTTTGCTTATGTTAGGTTTGTCTTAATTATGTGTTAGTTTTATGTTTTTAATTTCTTAATTTTTAGCTTGTTCTTCCTCGAGTGTTAGTGTTTGTTCGATGAAGAAAAGGCTAATTTGTTTTTTTTTTGAAAATATTTCCCGCGTGTTTTATGTCGGTTAAAGCTAATGTTGTTGGTATTTTGTTTCCGTTGTTCGTGTTCTCTCATTTCTTGGATCATATTTTGTATTTCCAGGCCTATTGTTCTCATTTCATCTATTTCTGTGTTTGGTTGTTTCTGGTGTGGTGTTTTTCCTATTTCTTCGATTATGTTCCATATTGGATCATCCATTCTAATTAGTGACTCAGGGTCGCCTCTTATTAGTTCGATCATTGGTTTTATTGACACTGTAAATTTATTTATGATGCATGAGTTTCGGTTATGGAATGTGCGGGTTGTTAATTTATGGCGTGGAAGTATTCTTTTTTGTCTGGAATGGTTTTTATACAGTGGTGGTGTCGTCGTCATTTTCATGTGTTTTTCTTTTTCTTGATTTGTCGTTGTTCTGTTTGTTTCTGTTGCCGTGTGATTCGTTGGCTTTGTGTGTTGAGTTTAATATTGTTATTGTTTTTGTTTTTCTCCGTCTGTATTTTATTACTATTGCGGTTATCGCTATAAACATCAGTAAGCTTGTCCCTGATAGTATTCCAGTTGTGATTTTGGTTGTTTGGTTATGGTCTTCCTGTAATTTTAGTTCGTCTGTGCTTTTTTTTTAGTTGAATTATTTTGTTTGTTTGTTCTAAAAATTGCTTGTTGTGTGTCTTGTGGTCGATGAGTTGTATTCTGCTGTTTTTGGGTTCTTGGTCGTCTTTTTGTGTGTTCCTGATTACTTCTTCACTTGACTCAGTCAGTATCTCTTGTTGTTCTAGCTCGATTGTTTCCGGGTATCCTATTACTATTATTGTGAATTCTTTTGTTGTTACTTTACATGTTGTTTTGAAGATCAGTAGTCCGTTATTTATAATTTGCAACTTTTCTGTGTTGTTTTGACATTGTATTGTTATGTTCGTTTCTGTGCTCATCGAGTAAAGTAATGTGTTTGTGGCTTCTAATTTCACTATCATGTTGTGAGAGTTCGTTGGTAGTGATTTGCAGTTTTGTTCTGCATTCCATGGGTTGTTCCATAGTGTCGCTATACAGTGTGGATTATGGATTGGTAGGATTGGCTTCGTGTTGTGGCATATCAGGAAATCCTTTTCTAGGCTGTCGTTTATTTTTTCACATCGGTTGACGTCTTCTGTGTGTAATTCTATTGTCTTCGTTTTTTGACTGTTTATTGCTACGTACTCGGTGTTTATTTCGTATATGTTGTATTCGTTTCTTCTGACGACTGGTAGTATGTATGGTTTGAATAGTGTGTATTCTTCGTTATCGATTATTGGGATTGTGATTTTAATCATGACTTGTCCTTTTATTTCTATGTGGTCTGTTTTTACGACTTGTCTTAGGATTTCGAATCTTTCCAGTTTTGTGTTTGCATCCGTTGAATGGGTGCGTATTATGTCGACTACTTTGTTATGGGTTATTATTAGTGGGTGCAGTTTTTTCATGTTTAGTGCGGTTATTATTTCTGTTGCGTCTTCTTGAAGTTTATTTATGTGCATGCATTGTATAAGGATTAGGGCTGTTAGTTCCGCGGTGCGGTGTGTAAGGTTTTGTTTCCTTTCTATAAATGTGTCTTGATCATTTGTTCTGGTGATCAACTGGTTCAGTTTTTCCTGTATTTCGTTCGTTTCATTTTGTAATTGGTCTACTGGTTTTGATAGAGCTTCGAAGTTTGTCTTGATTATTGCTATTTGTTGTTTTTCTACGTCTAGTAGTTTTACCTGGTTATTTTCTAAGGTTTTTAGTTTACTGTATATTTCCGTAGCGTCCTCCTGATCCATTGTTCCAAATACGAATTTTGACAATTTGCCACCTACGTCGATAAGTCCTCTTTTTTGTCTTCCGTACATGTCATTCAGCTTGCCCTCCTGTCGCTGGATCTCGCTTACGTGCCACTTTAGTTCGTGTCTGAATGACTTGCATAAATCGTCAGGGTTTTTTTCCGTTAGCTCTTGGCATAGGGTTTTTAACATGTGTATGCACTCTGTTAGTGTCTCTGTTAATTCTTTTGTATTGGGTATGCCGATTTTGGTGATTATTATTAAATTTTTGTTGACCGTGTCCATTTCGGATATACTTTCAAAAAATGCTCCTATGTTTTTGATTTTCCTATTTTCGAAATGAGTTCCTGTTGCCAAGGAGATTAGTCCGATTATCGCTAGTATGTTCATTTCTGTGGAAGATATTTTTTCGGTGTTTTATACGTGTCTGTTTTTCTTGTTGCCCATTTGTTTGTTTGTGTAATGTTTGTTTCGTGGATCGGTTCTTGTGTGGTACGTTGGTGGTCTGTATGCGTCAAGACTCCACAGTCTTGGTGGAAGTTCATCTGTGTTCCTTAATTGTTTTTTGTCAATATTGTGTGTGTGTTGGAGTTGGATTTTGGTTATTGTTTTTGTTTGTCTGGGGTTGGGTTGCTTTGGTGAGGATTTTTGGGTTTTTGGTTATTCCGCACTTTTATAAAAACATTTGTTTCAACAAATTTTTTTTTTTTTTTTTTTTTATTTAGAACATTTATTGATTTGTACATTATTCTCCTTCAATCTCTTCTATTCTTATGATGACGACATCACTGTCGGCAGCGCCAATATTGTATAAATTTGTTATGTTTATACAGAGTGTTTGTAAATGTTAATTTGTGTATATTTATACGTGGGGATTGAGATAGCGTCGATATTATTAAATGGTTGTTATTTTAGATGTAAGAGTTTGGATATTGTCGATATATTGTTGATATTAGGGACTATGTGTGTATGAGATCTGTAGAGTCAATCTTTTCTAGATGTTATTGTTAGTGTGTGTTAATTGGGTGAGTTGTCTTGTAGATACATTTACCGATATATGGCGTAGTATTAAGAGATATGTAATGATTGAGGCAGCAATGAAATACTATTAAGTAAGTGTATTCGTCAAAAGGGGAGAGGAAGTTTAACGGTATTACATATGTTAGTAAGTAATTTGGGAATGAGTAACCTTAACTACCAGAAAGGAGTCTGCGCGCCCACAGACGCTGCGTATCTGACTCCGCCTTGGCCGTGGCAGGTAATTAAAAGGAGACTCACTCGGTGCCTTGAGGTTAGTAGTTGATGCGTTGAACAATACCCGCTTACCACTGGTGGGGGCTATGACAGTATTGTTTTGTTTTATTTAATGAGAGATACTTACTTGTCTGGTGGATATTCCCGAATTTTGATTTACAACACCGGATTTTTATTTTTGACTCTAACTTAACTATTTTATTTATTAACTTTGACTGCAACTGCTACAACTGATTTTGATTACAAATTTTTGAACTATATATACTAAAATTTTTGTTAATTTCTGGGTTAACTGAACTTATAATTAATTTTGTCAAATGTGCATTTTATGTAGTTTTATGTATTGGGTAATTGACATACTAAAATTTTCACTGTTGATTGCAAAATTTGTGTTTTGTATTAATCTGTTGACTATTCGATTTATTATTTAGGTTAGCACTGTATTTTAAAAAGAGAGTACGCGTGTAGTATTTAGTCTACATTTAGGTGTTTTAATTTAATTTAAGCTATATCTAGGTGTTTTCTTTAATTCGATTTATAAATGGGCGTTTACTTTTGAAATTACTTTTATATTTATAAAAGGTGGTAATGAATTGAATGAATGAATTTCTTTATCAGGGGTGCACAACAGATGGCTCCTCAGTGCAAATCTCCGCAGTCTGTTTTAGAGGTGGCTCAACAACAGTCTGTGACGCATGATGGACATCAAGCAGGTCAGGAAAGTGTCCACTCCATGCGTCAAGTACTGCGTCGATGTTGACACAGAGGTTTCTATCCCGGTCCCGAATGGCGGTTGACGTAGGCCTGAAAGTATGGTGCAGTCCAGTAATTCCTTTAAAGAAATTGCGTGAACTGCGCTCACTGCTGAGTTGTTGTACTTTCAGAACCTCGGCCTTCCACCATTCTCGCTTTTTCCGTCTACAAATCCGCTTAGCTGCCCTTCTTGCAAGAGCAGTCTTGTTTTTTCTCGCGATTGTGAGACGTTGTTGCACTTCATTATGGGCTATATTTTGTTGCTCAACTGCAAGACGACACTCGTCATCAAACCAATCATTCTTGGGTCTGACTTTCACTATACCTAAAGTCTGTTGAGCTGCACTGACAGCCGAAGTTTTCAGTACCTCCCAGACAGAGTTCACGCAGTCAGAGTGGTAATTAGCTTCACTAATGTTGTTGCTGACAAGATCCTGATATCGTTTCTTTTGATCTACATTTATCAGACCTTCACAGTCGAGACGTACCATGCGTTTCGCTGTGTTCCCAGACTTGTACGAAAACTTTCATCGTAGCTTTGCAGCGACCAAATGATGATCGCTGCCTACGTATTTGGTTGCTGACCGATAAGTTCTCACATCCTGCACAACCTGAGCACGTTGTAAGGCCTCCTGTTTTCACCCTTACAGCGAGTGTGTTAACAAAATATTCTAGTATATAATTATTATGCTTGTGATTATTTTGGCGGGAGATTGAAAAAAAAATACCGATGGAGATAGGAAAAAAAAGTAATTAGCAGTCGAGTTATACATACATACGGGTTTTAAATTAGTTTAAAAAAAAAAAAATAAATATATATACCAAGTGAACAATGAAAAATATTGGTGACATTAATATAAGTATACTAATAGACAAATTGTGATGTGTGGTAGTTTTCCCTTGACTTAAAATATATTGGCTTAAGATTATGAACGTACAACTAAATTTAAAAACGTTTAGAAATATGTGAAAAAAAATGATATTG
Organism: Tipula unca; assembly: GCA_951394425.1. Classification (NCBI taxonomy): domain Eukaryota; kingdom Metazoa; phylum Arthropoda; class Insecta; order Diptera; family Tipulidae; genus Tipula; species Tipula unca. The sequence goes on along the minus strand of OX596383.1, from coordinate 17,986,601 downwards.
TGATGAAATTGTAAATAATCCTAAACTATTTTATTATGTCCGTTTGTTCTTGTGACCAAATTAAAAATTATGATTGTGATCGAACTTGTTAAAAGCTTAATCACATGTGACTATATATATATATATGTTCGCAAAGTTATAAATAAAAAAATAAATTAATTGTATTGTATTTATTTAGTAGAATTTTTAGTATGTATGTAAATATGTAAATTATAGTTAAGAAAAAAAAAAAACATTTTATTATAAAAAAATTTATTTGTGTGAATGATGGATATCAAGTCCAACTTATCGCGACCAGGAGGTCAGTAGACTTACTGTGGCGAAAAATCTGAGGGAGGAGTTACACTAACTGGGGATAATCACTTGATTACGCCGACTATTCAAAATACTGTATTATGGAATGTAAATTACTAAATGGGTACAAGACTCAGTCGTAATATAAATAAATATTAAAAAAAAAAAAAAAAAAAAAAAAAAAAAAATTGTGTGAATAGTTTAGTTTAAAACAAATTTAAAATTTTTTAAAAATAAATTTCATGTTTATAATATTTACTATGGTGGACATTTAAAAAAAAGCAATTTAAAGTGTGATAAAAAAAATCGAACAAATAATAACAAATTTTAATTAATGAAAGATTTAATATGATATAATTAATAACGATAAGAAAGATAAAACAATAAACCCAATATATTAATAAAATTATCTGCTTAATTCATCTTCATTTAAAAAAATACACAACCATAATAATCATCGTTCATCAACATTCATTCATTATTATTTATCATCTATTTTGGCTGCATCATCAACATCATGGCTGCCAACGTTTTTTCCGCAAACAACAAAAATATTCATTTTGTAAGTCGACATTTTAAATAAAAATTTCATAAAAATTATATATATTATAAATTATTATATTTTATTTATTAAGTTAAAATTAAATTAAAACGATGCGCATGCGTAGTACAATTTATTACTTATAGTTAAAAATTTATAAAATTATAAATTAATTATACACTTATTTTTTTTTATTAAATTTATCGAATTAATATTATTTTTTTTGGTTTGTTATACGAATTTGTCCTAATAAATTATAAGTACAATGTCAGTTTATATTGTAAACAGTTGCGTTTCAGTTTATGCATTTAAATAAAAGTTATGGATTAATTTGTGAATATAATGTGGGAGCCATGGTGATGTGAGTATAATGGTAAGTAAGTTGGTTGCATTGGTTGCATTGATTCACCCTTTCTGTTTTGCTATTGCGGTTAAACTCACACCAATTCATGAATCCAAAATTAAGAGCCCACCCAAGGCTGAGCAGCAGGCAAAATAACCGCGCATTTGGAAACTTCCATGAATTGGTAAAATTCTGTTAACAACAGGGCAACTATATGGAGGCCTGTTCGTTACACTGTCCTTTAGAAAGTAACACATGATCAATTTGGCTGCAGGAGTTCCGCGAGGATGTGTCCATGTCTCTAGGTGTATGTGTTTGTGAGGGAAGAATGTGCTTGCTACTCTAAGATGAGCAACCGCAAAGTACATCATTCTCTAACCATTATCGGTCTTCATGCGCAAGCGAAGTTTACACAATCGGATCCAGAAATCCGGCTCCAAGATTTCCGAGGTCATCTCCACTGTAGAACAATGTATAGCCCTGGGACACATGGTCTCCACTTTTAGGCCAGCGAGTTTCTTGAAGCGCAACGAGTTCCAGCCGATACTCCTTCATGCACGTGATTAGGCCCTCTAACGCTCCTGGTTTTCTTAGTGATTGCACGTTCCACGTGCCGATCCTAAATCTCGTGTCCGGGTACATGAGTGGGGGTCCGGTGTTATTTTGGCGGTATCCATTTTTCTTTTTGTTGACTTTATAAACACTTTATTTTTTTACGGATGCGGGTCGTCAGCCCAGCGATCCAACCGTTTAGTCGCCTCCTACGACAAGCAAACGATACTGTGATGATATTCTTGGGAAATATGTTCGTGCAATTTAGATTTACGAGACATGTGAGTGCCCCCCGACCACAGGTCGAAGGACCAATAGTAAGGTAAGTAATACAGGGGCCATTATGGTGTTAGCTTCCTAAAATGTTCCCAAAAAAATTTGGATTTATTTATTCGACATGCATGAGTTATAAAAAACTCACATAATCGGTTAAATTATAAGATTAATCGGTTTATCCGAATAAAATATGATATTCTCGATTACACATGCAAACATGTAAACATGTATAGGATTTAGGACAAAATTCACCCGTCTATATAAAATTAACCATTTAGTCTTTGAAAAATCCAATTTTTCTTTTAGGACTAAATACACGTGATTCTATTTATATAGATGGATAAGAATAAGCAGTTTATATAGAATTTTTATTAACTTGCATTTCAAGGCCAAAATGTTAAAATTTTATTAGTTATTAAAATCAAGCCATAATCAAACTCCACCAAGCAATTTTGAAAACAATCTTTCAAAAAGGATTAATCCAAAAACGATCAAATTAAACAATTAAAGAAAAATGATTTATGCACTACAACAACAAATCCAAAAATATATTCACAATAGATAAATAAATTAAACTTTAATATTTTTTTTATAAATTTTCTTAACACATCACTCACAGTTTGTATTATTGAATAAATTCTTACTGAATTTTTTGTCTTAAATCATTTAGTGATACCATTTCACAATTATTCACAAAACCTGATTTGAAAATTAAATTTATTAAAAATAGTTTAATATTTAAAATATTTTAATTACATACATTTGTTGTAAAATGTATAATCGACCTATGTATATCATATCAGGTTCAATTATAGAACAACATACAAAAGCGATTTTACCACAAGCAAATCACATTTAATGCAATTCAACGAAAATACCTAACTATAAAATCATATTTTTAGTTTTGATGAATTACTTAAATTCCGGGAAAAATGAGAAAGAAAGTTTCCCTTACTAAAACTGTAAACTTCCTATACCTACAACAATACATTTATGAATGTATATGTACTGTATATAACAATATACTTATATTGATCATTATACATAACTAACGAAAGCGCATCAACCGCAGTTGATAGTAGTACTTTTTCACGTGTGGTCTAAGTAATTACATTCATTATAACCACACTGCTTTGTTTCTAAAACTATTCGATCATGGTTCGAGTTGTATTTTCAATTTTACTCTCACCAAAAACCAAATCAATTCCAATGTTTTGATTTTCTGGTGCTTCTCGGCGTAGTTTTTGAATAGGAAAGCCTTAAGTGTACATTCTTACTTTGAAATGCTGTGTAATGTTTATAAAGCGAATCACACGAAGAGTATACATTGAAACAAAACATGTAGTCCTAAAGGAAACATTGAGAATAGTAACCGAAATGTACTAATGCCTAGAACTTGTTCAATTGTATTTCTTACATTTTCTTAGTACTAAACTATAAATTTTCCTGAAGGAAATTTACTGGGTAGCCCTAAATTATTCATTTCTCTGTCATTTGATTTTGATTTTTTTTGGCATGGAATTATTAAACAATGTTATGTTTAATACAAAATCATAGTCTCGATTGCATTCCTTTGACTCACATGCAAGAGAATCGAATAAACTATTTTAAGATACGAGTATATCTTTTTACATATTTTGGCAATTAGATTTAAAGGACAATTATTTGTAGATTTTAACGTGATACAGTTTTATACGCAGCATGATCAGAAATCATAACGAAATTGGCCTTTGGTCGCAGACAATTACTCGTTAATCATAAGCATAACATTTAATCTAAATATATGATTGCATAGGTGAATCATTAATCTCTAAGCGTCATTCATATTATTATCACATAGAGGTCGACAGCCGGCAGGGGTAGCCACACCTGGAACCTCTTATTCGAGCGATTTATTATACATTAACAATTTGTTACTGTTGTTTTTACATGAATGTGTGCTCATATTATATAATTCTGCAAACATTTCAGGGAATTAACATGTAAATATTTGTTCACATAAAACAAACAATTTGAAAAATGTACACATTATTTGTAATAAATGTCACTTCACATTGAATAATTTTACTTAGTACCAAATGTCAAAAAAAAAAATTAATATTCATAGTCGTAAGGCTCTCGCAGACAACATTGATACAGATTCAGAGATGCGACTACCAGGGACTAAACCAAACATGGATACGGCACAGCGAAAATATAAACCGCACCTCATCTACCACTAATGCACAGTCGGTGGATGTCATCTACAAACTCGTCTTCGCTAAAAACTAGATATCAGGGTTCAACATTGCTGACATTCGTCAGAAACATCACCTCTGATATCCTGCCATTCATATCGTATACCTTTCCTACCATCACCCCTTATTTAATTTTTTTTAACAAAAACATCTTCGGATTAATAAAAACCAAACAACAAAGTAAATTTTACAAATTTAAATGATTGAAATGGAACTATATGTTAACTATGTTTAAAAAAATAAAATTTTAAATAGGTAGATACTGTCAAATTTAAAATTATACGAATTAACATATTGTAAAAATTAAATAATTATACTAATTAATACGATTTGAAATTATGAAATCTTAAATAAGTAATTTAACTGTATAAAATTGATTTATTATAATAAAATTAAATCTAACATTTCATTATTATCAGGTCGGCACGACTTTAATCAGCAAATTATGAACAAATTTAACTATTAAATTAGAAAATTAAAATAAATGAAATATGTATTAATATTATTTTTTTTAGTGTGTTTCATTAACTTGCTTTTAATAAAATGTATACGCATATTAAAATTTATTAAATGTAAATTTTGAAGAATTTGATGATAAAAATACGTTAGTTTTCGTGTTTGTGTAGGTACATATCCTCAAGCCGCACGTATAACAGATATAGAAACACTTCACTTATTCTTTTTTCTTTATAGTGACGTTATTATGTAAAATATTTTAATTTATTATTAATTATTAAAATTAGGTCAAAGCTAGTACAAAATTTGATGTAACTATTGGTATTTAAAAAAGAGTGTAATCTTTATATATATATAATAATAAAAAAAAATAATTGCATACCTAATTATTGTTCGTGGTTCCATTATTGTCCAAACACAATCACTTGATTTTAGATTAAGTGTATTAAACAAATTTCAATTTTTAATTGAATTGTATGCAATTGTGCCACAAAACCAATCACAATTAATGCAATTCTGCGAATATCCATATGAAAACAATTTTTTGTACTACTGATGAATTAGTGTATTGTTGGGAAAATTGAGCAAAACCCGTGTTACGCCTTAGTTTTCTTGATCATTTCCAGTCAGTTAGATAATTTCTGCACAAACAGAAGTACAAAATTCGAGTTGGATCTAATAATAACGATTTTTGGTTATCGATTCGATTCAATCCAATTCGGCAAGCTTGTGAAGTTATCCCAGATATTTATTTATATATTTATTACATTCCAAAAAAAAAAAACATTCATCAGGAAATACAATTTCATCCCAACTCAGATTTCCCTTGTTTACACACATAACAAACAACATAAAATACAAATTTTACAATATTCTATTCCTTCCCAGCTTTTTAAAGTATAGAAAAGTATTAATATGGAATATTGTCCTATACTATAATCTCGTAAGAACTTCATGAGCCGAAAACTTTGCGAAATGTTTTAAAATGGTCAGGACAAAATTTCAATTAAGTGACCAGACCAAGTCTATATACTTAATTCCTGCAATCGGCAAATTTCAAATTTTATGAAATATCTTATTTTATTAATTTCGTTAATTTCTATTTTTATAAATCAGAAGTTAAAATAAAATTTGTGAACTTTCAAATTTGGAGTATGTCTTGTTGTACGCGTCATTATGGTGTTTTTTTAAAAACAGTTTTAAAGGCCATTACTGGCTCCTTACTATGAGTCAATAATTTGGCTCCAGCGGTTTCGATCCCGAGCATGGTCTTCATACTGTCTAAGACAATCTGAAGAGGCCAAGTCGTTCTCTAAACCGTGGAGCCATCATCGCCTGCAACGACTTCTGCGCCTACCATATGGTGGCTCTCCTTTCAGAGATCGCTGCACAATTCGTTCCATGTACAATATCGGGGATCTTCATCAGATCTCTGATCTCGATATTGTACAGAGCTCGGTAGGTACCAACTATTTCGCGTTTTGGGCCGTAAATCACACGCTTAACTCTTCTCTCAAATGTTAGGAGCCATCTCTCGTACTCATCCGTCAGCGCTCAAATTTCACAACCAAACATAACAACGGGCCTGATCAACGCTTTGTAAAGCTTCAGCTTCACGGCACTTGATAAGTGTTTAGATTTTAGCAGTGGCCTTAGGGGATACAAAGAACGACTGCCAGCTGCCAGCCGCACTTTAATATCCTCACCCACAGTATTATCGTGAGTGATAAGAGAACCCAAATATTTGAACCTCCTCACTCCCTCAAACGTGTGGTGGCCACTACTTAAATCTGGTGTGCCATTGTCCCTAAAACCAGAGATCAGGTATTTCGTTTTGGACTCATTGATCTGAAGTCCAACTGAAGCAGAAAACTCTACTAGCGGATGAAGTATTTCTTTCACTCCGTTGCTATTCAGTCCAATCACGCATATGTCATCTGCGTATGCAAGCACCTGATTGGACTGGCGATATAAGATGTTACGCTGCGGTGTTTCAGTTTTACGAAAGATGTACTCCAACATGAGATTAAAGAGTATCGGTGACAGAGCATCTCCCTGCCGAACACCCGAGTTAACTACAAAAATTGTCAATAGCCTGTTCTCAACTTTAACACAGCATTGAGACTGCGTTACTGTCATCCTACATAGTCGTACCAGTTTTGTTGGCATTCCTAGGTATTCCAGGGCAGACCACAAACTCTCTCGATTGATCGAGTCATAAGCCTGTCGGAAATCAGGAACACCTGATGTACGGGGATGATCGATTCGGACGAAATCCTCCTTGATAGTCACCAACCAAGCCTTCCGCTAGAGGAGTGATTCTATCCAATACAATGTATGACAGTACCTTGTATGCTGTGCAAAGGAGAGCTATACCGCGATAATTCTCACACTTCAAGCGGTCTCCCTTCTTGAAGATGGGGCATATCGCAGCCACTTTCCATTCGTCAGGCATAACTTCGGTTCGCCATACTAATCGAATAAGGTCAAAAAGACAGTTCCACAAAGTATCCCCTCCAAATATCAAGAGCTCCGAATTAATGCAGTCCACTCCAGGTGCATGGTTTCGTTTCAATCTCTGCATGGCTTTAGTGAATTCCTCATGGGATGGCTCCTCAGTGCAAATCTCCGCAGTCTGTTTTAGAGGTGGCTCAACAACAGTCTGTGACGCATGATGGACATCAAGCAGGTCAGGAAAGTGTCCACTCCATGCGTCAAGTACTGCGTCGATGTTGACACAGAGGTTTCTATCCCGGTCCCGAATGGCGGTTGACGTAGGCCTGAAAGTATGGTGCAGTCCAGTAATTCCTTTAAAGAAATTGCGTGAACTGCGCTCACTGCTGAGTTGTTGTACTTTAAGAACCTCGGCCTTCCACCATTCTCGCTTTTTCCGTCTACAAATCCGCTTAGCTGCCCTTCTTGCAAGAGCAGTCTTGTTTTTTCTCGCGATTGTGAGACGTTGTTGCACTTCATTATGGGCTATATTTTGTTGCTCAACTGCAAGACGACACTCGTCATCAAACCAATCATTCTTGGGTCTGACTTTCACTATACCTAAAGTCTGTTGAGCTGCACTGACAGCCGAAGTTTTCAGTACCTCCCAGACAGAGTTCACGCAGTCAGAGTGGTAATTAGCTTCACTAATGTTGTTGCTGACAAGATCCTGATATCGTTTCTTTTGATCTACATTTATCAGACCTTCACAGTCGAGACGTACCATGCGTTTCGCTGTGTTCCCAGACTTGTACGAAAACTTTCATCGTAGCTTTGCAGCGACCAAATGATGATCGCTGCCTACGTATTTGGTTGCTGACCGATAAGTTCTCACATCCTGCACAACCTGAGCACGTTGTAAGGCCTCCTGTTTTCACCCTTACAGCGAGTGTGTTAACAAAATATTCTAGTATATAATTATTATGCTTGTGATTATTTTGGCGGGAGATTGAAAAAAAAATACCGATGGAGATAGGAAAAAAAAGTAATTAGCAGTCGAGTTATACATACATACGGGTTTTAAATTAGTTTAAAAAAAAAAAAATAAATATATATACCAAGTGAACAATGAAAAATATTGGTGACATTAATATAAGTATACTAATAGACAAATTGTGATGTGTGGTAGTTTTCCCTTGACTTAAAATATATTGGCTTAAGATTATGAACGTACAACTAAATTTAAAAACGTTTAGAAATATGTGAAAAAAAATGATATTGTGATGAAATTGTAAATAATCCTAAACTATTTTATTATGTCCGTTTGTTCTTGTGACCAAATTAAAAATTATGATTGTGATCGAACTTGTTAAAAGCTTAATCACATGTGACTATATATATATATATGTTCGCAAAGTTATAAATAAAAAAATAAATTAATTGTATTGTATTTATTTAGTAGAATTTTTAGTATGTATGTAAATATGTAAATTATAGTTAAGAAAAAAAAAAAACATTTTATTATAAAAAAATTTATTTGTGTGAATGATGGATATCAAGTCCAACTTATCGCGACCAGGAGGTCAGTAGACTTACTGTGGCGAAAAATCTGAGGGAGGAGTTACACTAACTGGGGATAATCACTTGATTACGCCGACTATTCAAAATACTGTATTATGCAATGTAAATTACTAAATGGGTACAAGACTCAGTCGTAATATAAATAAATATTAAAAAAAAAAAAAAAAAAAAAAAAAAAAAAATTGTGTGAATAGTTTAGTTTAAAACAAATTTAAAATTTTTTAAAAATAAATTTCATGTTTATAATATTTACTATGGTGGACATTTAAAAAAAAGCAATTTAAAGTGTGATAAAAAAAATCGAACAAATAATAACAAATTTTAATTAATGAAAGATTTAATATGATATAATTAATAACGATAAGAAAGATAAAACAATAAACCCAATATATTAATAAAATTATCTGCTTAATTCATCTTCATTTAAAAAAATACACAACCATAATAATCATCGTTCATCAACATTCATTCATTATTATTTATCATCTATTTTGGCTGCATCATCAACATCATGGCTGCCAACGTTTTTTCCGCAAACAACAAAAATATTCATTTTGTAAGTCGACATTTTAAATAAAAATTTCATAAAAATTATATATATTATAAATTATTATATTTTATTTATTAAGTTAAAATTAAATTAAAACGATGCGCATGCGTAGTACAATTTATTACTTATAGTTAAAAATTTATAAAATTATAAATTAATTATACACTTATTTTTTTTTATTAAATTTATCGAATTAATATTATTTTTTTTGGTTTGTTATACGAATTTGTCCTAATAAATTATAAGTACAATGTCAGTTTATATTGTAAACAGTTGCGTTTCAGTTTATGCATTTAAATAAAAGTTATGGATTAATTTGTGAATATAATGTGGGAGCCATGGTGATGTGAGTATAATGGTAAGTAAGTTGGTTGCATTGGTTGCATTGATTCACCCTTTCTGTTTTGCTATTGCGGTTAAACTCACACCAATTCATGAATCCAAAATTAAGAGCCCACCCAAGGCTGAGCAGCAGGCAAAATAACCGCGCATTTGGAAACTTCCATGAATTGGTAAAATTCTGTTAACAACAGGGCAACTATATGGAGGCCTGTTCGTTACACTGTCCTTTAGAAAGTAACACATGATCAATTTGGCTGCAGGAGTTCCGCGAGGATGTGTCCATGTCTCTAGGTGTATGTGTTTGTGAGGGAAGAATGTGCTTGCTACTCTAAGATGAGCAACCGCAAAGTACATCATTCTCTAACCATTATCGGTCTTCATGCGCAAGCGAAGTTTACACAATCGGATCCAGAAATCCGGCTCCAAGATTTCCGAGGTCATCTCCACTGTAGAACAATGTATAGCCCTGGGACACATGGTCTCCACTTTTAGGCCAGCGAGTTTCTTGAAGCGCAACGAGTTCCAGCCGATACTCCTTCATGCACGTGATTAGGCCCTCTAACGCTCCTGGTTTTCTTAGTGATTGCACGTTCCACGTGCCGATCCTAAATCTCGTGTCCGGGTACATGAGTGGGGGTCCGGTGTTATTTTGGCGGTATCCATTTTTCTTTTTGTTGACTTTATAAACACTTTATTTTTTTACGGATGCGGGTCGTCAGCCCAGCGATCCAACCGTTTAGTCGCCTCCTACGACAAGCAAACGATACTGTGATGATATTCTTGGGAAATATGTTCGTGCAATTTAGATTTACGAGACATGTGAGTGCCCCCCGACCACAGGTCGAAGGACCAATAGTAAGGTAAGTAATACAGGGGCCATTATGGTGTTAGCTTCCTAAAATGTTCCCAAAAAAATTTGGATTTATTTATTCGACATGCATGAGTTATAAAAAACTCACATAATCGGTTAAATTATAAGATTAATCGGTTTATCCGAATAAAATATGATATTCTCGATTACACATGCAAACATGTAAACATGTATAGGATTTAGGACAAAATTCACCCGTCTATATAAAATTAACCATTTAGTCTTTGAAAAATCCAATTTTTCTTTTAGGACTAAATACACGTGATTCTATTTATATAGATGGATAAGAATAAGCAGTTTATATAGAATTTTTATTAACTTGCATTTCAAGGCCAAAATGTTAAAATTTTATTAGTTATTAAAATCAAGCCATAATCAAACTCCACCAAGCAATTTTGAAAACAATCTTTCAAAAAGGATTAATCCAAAAACGATCAAATTAAACAATTAAAGAAAAATGATTTATGCACTACAACAACAAATCCAAAAATATATTCACAATAGATAAATAAATTAAACTTTAATATTTTTTTTATAAATTTTCTTAACACATCACTCACAGTTTGTATTATTGAATAAATTCTTACTGAATTTTTTGTCTTAAATCATTTAGTGATACCATTTCACAATTATTCACAAAACCTGATTTGAAAATTAAATTTATTAAAAATAGTTTAATATTTAAAATATTTTAATTACATACATTTGTTGTAAAATGTATAATCGACCTATGTATATCATATCAGGTTCAATTATAGAACAACATACAAAAGCGATTTTACCACAAGCAAATCACATTTAATGCAATTCAACGAAAATACCTAACTATAAAATCGTATTTTTAGTTTTGATGAATTACTTAAATTCCGGGAAAAATGAGAAAGAAAGTTTCCCTTACTAAAACTGTAAACTTCCTATACCTACAACAATACATTTATGAATGTATATGTACTGTATATAACAATATACTTATATTGATCATTATACATAACTAACGAAAGCGCATCAACCGCAGTTGATAGTAGTACTTTTTCACGTGTGGTCTAAGTAATTACATTCATTATAACCACACCGCTTTGTTTCTAAAACTATTCGATCATGGTTCGAGTTGTATTTTCAATTTTACTCTCACCAAAAACCAAATCAATTCCAATGTTTTGATTTTCTGGTGCTTCTCGGCGTAGTTTTTGAATAGGAAAGCCTTAAGTGTACATTCTTACTTTGAAATGCTGTGTAATGTTTATAAAGCGAATCACACGAAGAGTATACATTGAAACAAAACATGTAGTCCTAAAGGAAACATTGAGAATAGTAACCGAAATGTACTAATGCCTAGAACTTGTTCAATTGTATTTCTTACATTTTCTTAGTACTAAACTATAAATTTTCCTGAAGGAAATTTACTGGGTAGCCCTAAATTATTCATTTCTCTGTCATTTGATTTTGATTTTTTTTGGCATGGAATTATTAAACAATGTTATGTTTAATACAAAATCATAGTCTCGATTGCATTCCTTTGACTCACATGCAAGAGAATCGAATAAACTATTTTAAGATACGAGTATATCTTTTTACATATTTTGGCAATTAGATTTAAAGGACAATTATTTGTAGATTTTAACGTGATACAGTTTTATACGCAGCATGATCAGAAATCATAACGAAATTGGCCTTTGGTCGCAGACAATTACTCGTTAATCATAAGCATAACATTTAATCTAAATATATGATTGCATAGGTGAATCATTAATCTCTAAGCGTCATTCATATTATTATCACATAGAGGTCGACAGCCGGCAGGGGTAGCCACACCTCGAACCTCTTATTCGAGCGATTTATTATACATTAACAATTTGTTACTGTTGTTTTTACATGAATGTGTGCTCATATTATATAATTCTGCAAACATTTCAGGGAATTAACATGTAAATATTTGTTCACATAAAACAAACAATTTGAAAAATGTACACATTATTTGTAATAAATGTCACTTCACATTGAATAATTTTACTTAGTACCAAATGTCAAAAAAAAAAATTAATATTCATAGTCGTAAGGCTCTCGCAGACAACATTGATACAGATTCAGAGATGCGACTACCAGGGACTAAACCAAACATGGATACGGCACAGCGAAAATATAAACCGCACCTCATCTACCACTAATGCACAGTCGGTGGATGTCATCTACAAACTCGTCTTCGCTAAAAACTAGATATCAGGGTTCAACATTGCTGACATTCGTCAGAAACATCACCTCTGATATCCTGCCATTCATATCGTATACCTTTCCTACCATCACCCCTTATTTAATTTTTTTTAACAAAAACATCTTCGGATTAATAAGAACCAAACAACAAAGTAAATTTTACAAATTTAAATGATTGAAATGGAACTATATGTTAACTATGTTTAAAAAAATAAAATTTTAAATAGGTAGATACTGTCAAATTTAAAATTATACGAATTAACATATTGTAAAAATTAAATAATTATACTAATTAATACGATTTGAAATTATGAAATCTTAAATAAGTAATTTAACTGAATAAAATTGATTTATTATAATAAAATTAAATCTAACATTTCATTATTATCAGGTCGGCACGACTTTAATCAGCAAATTATGAACAAATTTAACTATTAAATTAGAAAATTAAAATAAATGAAATATGTATTAATATTATTTTTTTTAGTGTGTTTCATTAACTTGCTTTTAATAAAATGTATACGCATATTAAAATTTATTAAATGTAAATTTTGAAGAATTTGATGATAAAAATACGTTAGTTTTCGTGTTTGTGTAGGTACATATCCTCAAGCCGCACGTATAACAGATATAGAAAAATAAATTCACTAAAAGCAAATTAATAAAACACAATGTAGTGAATGCTTACCCTATTCTCTCCTATAATTTATATTTATATATACATTTTACATTATATGCTTATTTTTATGTATTTTTCATTGTATTGTAAATGCTAATTATTACCAATATCATATGCTATTATAACATAATTGTTTATTGCCAATATCAGATACTTTCATATACTAGTAATAGATAGAATGACTGTCATCAAAAAGAATTGTTAGACCAGAAGAAGTTGTGATCTTGGTCCAGTATCAATAATTAAATAAATTGTAATTTAGATATTAGAATCTATAAAAATTGTTAAATTGTATTACATATAATAATAATTATATAAAATAAAATTGTTGTTTGTGCTAAAAGTGAACACATTAATTGAGTGATTATTCTCTACCCATCGTTAATGATTATAACACATATCATATCTTGTGGCAGCGAAAGTCTTGGTCGGGTGGAACGAAAATCGCCAATAAATTAAGAAAATTTCATCAATTTGTTCAGAACAACTACATACATTTATATAAAACTATTCTTCAACATATTTATTCAAACAAATATATTTAAAGCGTTGAATATGCAGACAATTTTATTAAGAACCGGTAGTACATAAAACAGCTTATAAATACAGCTATACCAATATCGGATGAAAAAAAAAAGTTTGTGAGCACAAGCGGACAACATCTTATGAGATAATTCAACTTGAATATAAATAAATTACAGCTAATTCAACTTCATCAAACATTAACTATCATCAATTTGGTCTTCTCATCATAAATCAAAAACTAAAAATTGTTTTTCTATTAATTTTAAGCATTATTTCGGTATGTATAAATGTTATCAAAAATTAATTTAAAATTTTCTATACATTTTTTATTTATCAATTTTTTTTAAAAAAATTTTATGGTCTCGAATGCGCACGAATGGAGATGAAGGAACAATAAATTTAAGAAACAGAGTCATAATAAAATCAACGTCTTTAAATGATCAGCTGACGGAAACTGTAAGTGTTAGTTCAATCATCAATAATATTATTAGTTCTAACTTGTCCGAAAATAGTGATAGTTCCGGTGAAACTTTTGTTGAATCTTCCAATGAATTTAAGCAATCCGATCTTTTAGAGTCTTGTATTAGTTTATCTGAAATTAAACTGCCAAAGGCTACAAAAATGAATTTTAGTATTGATAACGCAATTAAATTCCTGATTTTAATGGTAATAGTCCCAATCTTCACAAATTTGTAGCATGCTGTGATATTATTGAAAAATCTGCAGTATCCAAGGACGATATTCTAATACTTTTAGACATAATTAAAACAAAATTATCTGGAAAAGCTTATGATCTTGTAAAATACAACACATTTAAGAATTGGAAAGATTTCAAAGAAGAACTAATTTTACAATTTTCTGATTGTCGCTCTGTCGAACAATTACAACTGGAGTTAGTTCAAATACAGCAATGGAGGAATGAAGATATAAAAACGTATGCTCAAAGAATTGAACAATTAGTTGCCGATCTCAATGACGCATGCGTTTCCAGGGAAGGAAAAGACGCTGCTATTTATATAACTAAGTTAAATTCTTCAACAGCATTACGTTCTTTTGAAAACGGCTTAAAAAACCCCATAAAGGTAATAATAAAAGCATGCCGCTTTTCAATTCTAATGGAAGCCATAGCTAAAGCTCTCGAAGAAGAGAAAATGTTGAATTTTAATGTAAACTGTAATGCTAGTATAATAATATAATATTATAAAATGTCAATTATGCAATAAGACTGGTCATTCAGGTAAATTCTGTTATTCGTTACGTTCTCCAAACCCTAAATCGAATACCCCCTTGAAGTTATCCCAGGATTTCATCCCATGATTTTTAAAAAAATACCTCTGGCAACACTACCGTAAATAATCCATCCCAGACTTTTTAAAAATACATATAAAATTTATATAGTTTTTTCATCCCAGGATTTTTTACATTTTATACTATCCCACACTTTTTCGTATACAAAAAAATATGTACATATGTATACAGTTAGTACCAAAATACTCTTCCCAGACTTTTTTAATATGTAAAATTGATTTGGTGGAAAATAAATTATTATGTGCAAGTCTTATTAAGGACGGCTAATTTATCTTTGTGATAAGGTTCAAGACCCTGTTAGTAACCATTACGCCAGCTTTAATAATTTTGTGACCGTCAGAATTTCCACCATATAAATAAATGTAGTGCATTTGCCAACATTTCAAAGTAAAGCTAAATCGAAAAAAAATTCGTATGGCCAAACTTTTATAGGGTCGGCTTTTTTCTCATATTGATTATGTTTGAGACCTTGTTGGCTACCACTGTGCTATCGTTGATGATGTTTTGCCCGTCAGAATTTACGCAATATAAATAAATGTGGTGCCTTTGCCAACTTTACAAAGTAAAGCCAAATCGAAAAAAATCGTATGGCCAAACTTTTATGGGGTCGGCTTTTTTCGCATATTGATTGAGTTTGGGACCTTGTTGACTACCACTGTGCCAGCGTTGATGATGTTTTGCCCGTCAGAATTTCCGCAATATAAATAAATGTGGTGCCTTTGCCAACTTTACAAAGTAAAGCCAAATCGAAAAAAATCGTATGGCCAAACTTTTATAGGGTCGGGTTTGTGGGGATATTATCGCAGATTTATTAAAAACTTTGCGAATATTGCTGCACCATTAACATCACTTTTAAAAAAAGATGTTGCCTTCAAATGGGACGCCTTTTGTGAAAATTCATTTGAAACTTTGAAATCTGCTCTTATTTTATCTCCTATTCTTATTTCTGCAGATCATACCAAACCGTTCATAATTAGTTGTGATGCTAGTGATGTGTCAATTGGTGCATATTATCACAAGATCGCGATTCAATCGACCTACCTATAGAATTTGCTAGTAGAGTATTGAATTCAGCAGAAAGAAAATATCCTGTGATAGAAAAAGAACTTTTAGCGATAATCTGGGCCGTGAAAAAATTCAGACCATATATTTATGGTCAAAAATTTATAATTAGAACCGATCATAAGCCATTAATTTGGCTCCACAAAAGCGTAAATCCATCTGCTAGACTTACTCGCTGGAAAATCGAGATGGACGATCATGAATATGATATCGTCTACAAACCAGGAAAAATCAATACCAATGCCGATGCTTTAAGCCGCATCGAAACAAGTATTCCTGATCCTTTTGAAGCTACTAAAATACTAGTAGTAACGCGATCTCAAACAAAAAATAATATTTCGAATGACGATACCTCTAATAATGTTCTAAATAATATTTCAAAAATTACTAATACAAGAATTGATTCTTCTTCAAATACATTAAATATTTCTAATATTCTTTTGATATCATTTTCATCTGAAAGCTCTACTTTGCTCGAATAAGCTGTAGATAGACTCTGATTTTTCGGATCACTGACAGGATTAGAAATGGTGTGGACATCAAGGTGTTATAAAAACATTAAATCGCATTAAAAACTATTATCATTTTGCTCAAATGTTGTCGCGAATAAGAAAATATATACAAAGTTGCGAGAAATGTCAAAAAAATAAAGTTTGTAAAATTAATAAAGTCCCTATGAAAATAACTAGTACAACTAACAGGCCATTTCAAAAAGTTTTCATGGATATCGTTGGACCACTTCCTGAGACCTATAACCAAAATAAGTACATATTTACAATGCAAGATGTTTTAACCAAATATACTTTACCTTTTCCAATTAGAAACCAAGAAACATTAACTATTGCAAAGGTACTCACGAGTAGGTGTTGTGGCGGTTTGGCGTGGGAAAATTTGTAATTTGACACCTGACCTTGAAATTTGACACCTTGAAATTTGATACCTGTGGAAAAAAAAAAAAAAAAAAAAAAATTTGTAATTTGACACCTGTGGGGAAAAAAAAAAAAAGTGAAATTTGATACTGCGGAAATAAAAATATTTAAATTCCATGAAAGTCAATGACCCCGAAATTAACACAAGGTTATTGACTTTCATGGAATTTCAATATTTTTATTTCCGCAGTATCAAATTTCACTTCCAAGAATTGTGACGTCATAGCATTGTGGGAAAAAATCTGATCATGTGGGGAAGTATTAAAATTCTAAAAAAAAAAATTAAAAAAATTAAAAAATAAAAATATATTGATAAAAAAAATAGGTACGAACTCGGTGCGGAGCGGCGGTATTATGAGGGTTGTACTTTTAGAATGTAGTAAAGGTTTTTAAAAATAAAAAATAAAAAATTGAAATATAACACTATTGATATCTGAATAATATGATTTGTCGTTGTTGTTTCGTATGAACACGATCAAACATGAATTTTTGTTTCTGGAAAATATTAATGTATACATCATAACAACAACAACGAATCTGTTGGATGAAAATTGAACTAATATAATATATAATATAGATATCGCATACACAAAAAAATTTACATGTTTTCGGCATTGTATTGATGCGATTGAAATTCTATAAGTAGGAAAGATAAAGAATTATTATTTTTTAATTATTAGATGATGTCTGTATCAGACTACAACCTTGATTTTATTAATGAAATTTCACGATAGTAAAGGTTTTAAAAAAAAAAGTGAAATTTAACACTATAGATAAGAGAATATGACTTATTATTTTGTATGAACATGAATTTTTGTTTCTGGAAAATATTAATGTATACATCATTACCACAACAACAAATCTCTTGAATGAAAATTGAAGTGATATAATATAGATATCGCCTACACAAAAAAATTTACATGTTTTCGGCATTGTATTGATGCGAATGAAATTCTATAAGTATGAAAGATAAAGAATTATTATTTTTTTAATTGCGAGATGATGACTGTCTATCTGACTACAACCTTGATTTTATTATTGAAATTTAACGATAGTAAAGGTTTAAAAATAAATAGTGAAATTTAACACTATAGATATCAGAATATGGTTATTGTTTTGTATGAACGTTTTGTTGTATATGGATATTAGAATATATTATGTTGCACACTAACATAGATAAATGACGGAACCAAGATTTTTTTGTTGTTGTTTCTGTTTTTCGTATATGCATATCGGATGGAATGAAATACAAACAAACAAATGATCAAACAAATAAATACATATATATTACCTAGCTGGACATTATCATACAGAATAAAGATGATCATACAAGAATTTTTAGTTACAATTTCAGATATAACTTAAAAACGATATCGTTTTGGAAATTACTTTAAACTGATATACATATGTATGTAAGATGCATTGTACAAGTGTATATTTAGCACGAATAAAAATGTATCTATAGAATATACATATATATATATATATATATATATATATATATATATATATATATATATATATATATATATATATATATATATATATATATATATATATATATATAAATTGTACAAATTGAATTTAAAAAAATTAATAAAAAAAAATAATTTAGAAATAAAAATATTCTAAAACTAAAAAAATAATATCTAAAATATCTGGTGGGTGAAAATTGAAACAATACCTGTAAATATCGACCAATGTGATCGTACAGAAAATGAATATGATTTGTTGTTTTGTATGAACACGATCAAACAAGAATGTTTTTTTTTGATATTAGATCTTAGAGATTTTTGTTGTAATTTCATTTTTGTGTTTTAAAAAAAAATTTTAATGTTCATATTATAACAACAACAAATCTGTTGGATGAAAATTGAAGTGATATAATATAGATATCGCCTACACAAAATTTTTTAGTTATTTATTTTCGTGTACATAGACGATATGTATTGAAATTCTCTATGTAGGAAAGATAAAGAATTAATTGATTTTTAATTGTAAGATGATGTCTGTATCAGACTACAACCTTGATTTTTGCTATGTATACTAATCCACATAGTTAGTGACCATAATTTTTCAAAATTAATTTTTCCTATTAATTAGAAACATAATTACTAAGCATGAATTATAACAACAAATAATTTTTGGTTGTTGCTAAAATATTTTGGTTGTTAGAATAAATTATGTTGCACATTCACACAGGTGAATATCGGAAGCAAGATTGTCGTTTATGTTTTTTGTATATGAATATCTAATGGAATGAAAAAAAATGAAATGAAAGCTGGACATTATCATTCAGAATAAACATGATCATACAAGAATTTTTAGTTACAATTTCTGATATAACTTAAAAACGATATCGTTTTGGAAATTACATTGAACATGATATACATATTATGTATGTATGATGCATTGTGCACGAATAAAAATGTATCTATAGAATATACATATATACAAATATAAGTGTTTCGAGGGTTTTGGGTGAAAATTGAAATCATACAAAAGATCATACAAAAGATGAATATGATTTATTGTTTTTGTATGAACACGATCAAACAAGAATTTTTCTATAAAAAAATGTACAGAATGAATTAAAAAAATTTATAAAAAAATTTAGAAAAAAAATATATTCTAAAAAATATATTCTAAAAAAATAATTTAGATAAAAATTATCATTATTTCAAAAATTACGTTCAATTAAAAAACCTTCACAAATTTAAATTAATTATTTTTCTATATTACATTACATAAAAAATGTAACATATAAAAATATGTAATATGAAATAATTTATTCTGTAAATATAATTATAATTTATTCCTTTTAGAAATTTTCCGCATATAATAACTCTTTTTATTTTAAATTTTTCTCGAAAATTTTTCTAGTTGTAAATTTTAACACCCGTTTAAAAACAAAAACATTTTTTTAAGAGAAGACAATGAGTAAACTCATTTAGAAACAACCATTTACAGAGATCGGTCGCTTAAGAGTATTTGGTTCTGACTTTTAAAAATAAAAATATTTATCAAAATAATAAATAACACTCTCTTCATAATGTCAATAGATAAACATCAAGTTGCACGCCTAGTCTCGAAAATTATATCTGAAGAGTTTATTCGGGAAGGAATGTATGGAGTCTGTCTACCTGCGTCTTTATTGCTCTTTGACCATTTAAAGAATTTTGGTATTAAAATGATGTATGGAAAGATGGTATACGATAATTTGGTATTTGCACCTATACATATATGGACCGAAATTGATAATGTGAAATATGATCCGACAATTGCTATCAATGAAACATATCTGACACAAGAAGAAAAATCATTTTTTGATGCAACATTATTCAGAAGACCCAATTTTCACGAATCCGGAAGATCATGCTATAATGAATGTATTCTATGAAGTAAAACATACACAAAATGTTGCTGATTATTTTGAGGTATCTCCACCAATATTAAAAACTATTGGAAATAGAATTAATGATAGAGTTAAGATAAACTTAAAAGAACAACACAAAAACATAAAAAAAAATAATAAACTGAAATCTTAACTTATGTGTTTCATTTATTTTTTTGTTTCGGTATTATTATTAATTTTTTTTTTTGTTTCGGTATTATTTATAGTTTTATATTATGTTTTTGTTATTATTTGATTATTTTTCTTAAAAATATTAGTTTTTAATTTTATATTGTTATTTTATAATAAAGATTTTATAAATGTATTTCTATACTTTACTGAAATTGATTTCTGGAAAAACAATTTAAAAAAAAAAATTTGTTTAAATTAACATTTGCAAATTCACGTTAATAAAAATTAATTTAGAAAATTGTAGCAGCTCGAATATTCGACTCACCGATATTCGATTCTGCCACAAACAAAAAAATTAGTAAAAATTCAAATATAAATCAACTTATTTGAATTGAGAGTTTACTAACCCCATCACACATCCAATAGCCGAACCAATTATCCAATTATTAAGTCGCCTTACCAATTCGACTAATAATCCACTGCACTTAACATAAGTGCAATGTCGACCGTCGCCGGCGCATCTGTTCCCTCTCCAAAATACGACATGTATTTTGGACACGAAGGCGACGTCATACAACAAAACAAAACAACACAATATTGTCGTCCATTGCGATTTCGAGTTTTTTTACAAAACGGACTTATAAAAAAAACGGTGGTGAAAAATAAATAATTAAAAAACAAATAAATAATTAAAACAATAAATAATTAATTAAATAAAGAATTAAATAAATAAAGAATTAAAATTATAAAGTTTTAATAAATATAATAATAAATTACTTGTATACAAAATCATAATAAAATTTATTTTAATATACAATAAAATATTGCTGTGTGTACGTGTTTGAATTTAATAAGTCCGTACTGGAAATAAATAGGAGACAAATCCTATAACTGGTGACCTCGACGTCGGTTATTACCGAGAATATATATATATAAGTTAAAAAATAACCACGTAACCTAATTTTTTTTTAATAAAAAAACGTGATAAACAGCCACGTTAATTACCACGTGGGAAGCAAAAAAAATTGGAGCAATCAACCAAGGACATTTATTTCTGTGTTACATAAGTAAGCAAGTCTGGTACGTAGACCGTACCAGGCATAAGGTACGTACCAAATTTAAAAAAAACTAACAAAACATACGTACACAGTTCATTAAAATCCGTTTAATTCAATCGTATTGTTACCGTTTACATGCATATCGAACAACAAGCTGAATAGCACCACAAAATACCTAGTTACGGGGGACTAGTAATACAAACAACACGAATAATACGCGGCCAACAAAGATCATCAACCAAACGTGGCGAAGGGAATAAACCCACCCACGCAACGCGGGACACCGAGGGACGACACAACGGTGAAGTGACCGACCCTCACCGCAACACGACCAGAAGCAGCGGCAGCAGAAACAACAACAGCATTGAGTGGCAAGTTTTTTTTATAGATAATATTTTTTTTTCTCTTGCAATTATAATTTTTAAAATTTTTTTTTTCATTAAAATTTAACGTAGAATCATTTTTATTTTCAAACTTTAACGTAGAATCATTTTTTTTTTCAAACTTTAACGTAGAATCATTATTTTTCTGTACAATTTTATATATATTTTTCACCACCACGTGCACACCCATCCATAGTCTCACACCCTGGTCGTTTTCTCGCTGCAACAAAATTCACCTGGCATGAATTAAGTTTATTTTTACATTAATTTTTTTGAAATTTCAACGAGCCCCCCCAATATAAGGTAGGACGCAAAGGAACTCCATATTCCGGGGGTATCTCGCATCGGGCGTTAAGAAGAAGGAGCATCCCGGCCTTCAAACCATTCACTACACGGTAACCATTCCGCTTAATTTTTCATTTTTGGTCAATCATATTTTTTTTATACGGTAACCATTCCGCTTTAAAATTTTTTCACACATTTTAAAATTTTAAACGAGCCCCCCCAATATAAGGTAGGACGAAAGGAACTCCATATTCGGGGGTTTCTCACAGTATAGTATTGTATTGTTGTATTTTTTTTTATTGTATTGATTTGTTGTTAACAAAAAAAACAAAATGACAGAAGATGCAAAACATCTATCACAGGACATGGACACCACGCCTGAAGGCGCTAGTCCACAAATAGAGATCGCGGCATCACATCAGCGAATCACAATACAACCTTTCTGGCCACAAAGAGCAAACACATGGTTTCAGCTCGCCGAAATACAATTCGGGCTGCAAGGTATAACAGCTGATAAAACAAAGTACCTGCAAACATTATCAGCTTTGCAACCAGAAACGTGTGATGTGATCTCGGATCTCCTCCTCAATCCGCCGACAACCAACCAATACAATATATTAAAACAAACGCTGCTAGAACGACTAGCACCATCGGGCGAACGCCAGCTAGAACAATTGCTTTCAGGCCAGCAATTAGGCGACCAAAAACCATCTGACGCTTTACGGCACATACAAACACTGGCTAACAATAATTTTAATGAAAATATCATTAAATCTTTGTGGGTACGTAAAATGCCGGAGTTGATTCGCATAGCGCTGGAAGCACAGCCCGAATCCTCCACGACACAAACGTTAGCCAAAATAGCCGACAAGATGTATGATGTCATAAACATCACATCTCAAAGCGTCAGCCAAGTCAATAATCCATACCGGCAAGCACGTGAACGCAGTGGAGACAGAACTCCCCGTTCAACACAAGCACCAAACACACTCGAAGCAAGACTGTCGAGAATCGAGTCTAGACTCGACGGGCTACTCCGAGGTCGAAGCCGTTCGCGTGGGCGACGAGCTCCCTCACGCAATAGAACCCGCAGTCCCAGCAATAACACGTACCAACATGGTAAATGCTGGTTCCACACAAAGTTTGGTAGAGCCGCCAGAAAATGCACGCCACCGTGCAATTTCAACACGTCGCAACCATCGACGTCCGCGGCCGCCGTAAGAATGGACATTGACGAACAAAAAAACTATTAGAGTCACGGGTTGAGAGCAACATGCCTCCCCTGACCACAAACACACCCTATACGTCACGTTTGTTTGTGTACGATAGACACAACAAACTCACCTACTTAGTCGACACTGGCGCTGACCTTTCGGTTATTCCAGCAATGAATTACAAATTGAAATATTCATTATCAAATCGAAATTCAAATCTAGTCTTATCGGCTGCCAATGGTTCAATCATCCACACGTACGGCACAAAATTGCTTAACGTGGATATCGGACTCAAACGAACCTTCACGCACGCTTTCATACTAGCTGCAGTGAACCGTCCGATCATTGGCGCCGATTTTCTAAGCAAATTCGGACTTCTTGTCGATGTCAAACACAAACGGCTGATTGACCCAGCTACAAAGCTGTCAATAAACGCCACAATGGTTCGTGTTAACACACCAACACCGATCCATTTTAACATCGACAACGGCTACGGCACTCTGCTCAAAAAGTACCCACTACTTACAGCAGAGCCGAACTACAAAATGCCAGTCCGACACAACGTGGTTCATCACATCGTCACGGAAGGCCATCTGCCCGTGTTGAGACCACGCAGACTAGATCCGGTGCGTCACAAAGCTGCACAAGCAGAATTTCAACACATGGTGGAATTAGGGATTAGTCGAACATCGACATCTTCCGTTTCATGTCCATTACACATGGTCAAGAAGAAAGATCAAGACTGGAGGCCATGTGGGGACTATCGGCGTTTAAACACGGTTACGATACCGGATCGCTACCCGATACCCCACATTCAAAACTTCACCATGCACTTGCATGGCTGCAAAGTTTTCTCCAAACTTGATCTCATCAGAGGTTATCACCACATTCCGGTGGCACCTGAAGACGTTTTCAAAACGGCAATCACCACACCATTTGGCCTCTTCGAATACACCCGAATGCCATTTGGATTACGCAATGCCGCACAAACGTTTCAGCGCTTCATGAACGAAGTCGTTCGAGATCTCGACTTCGTTTTCGTCTACATAGACGACATTCTTGTGGCATCTCAAACTGAGGAGCAACACAAACTCCATCTTGAAACACTTTTCCAACGACTTGTCGAGTTTGATGTTCACATCAAGAGCTCAAAATGCGTATTCGGCGCATCCACTCTTGATTTCCTCAGCCACAAGATCACCGCTAATGGCATCCTTCCGTCACAAGACCGAATCAATGCCATTAAAGAATTCCCAGCTCCAACCTCAATCAAAAGTATTCAGCGATTCATCGGCATGGTCAACTACTACCACCGATTTATACCAAAGCTCGCTGAAATACTCAATCCAATTCACAGCCACCTGGCAGTACTACTACGTAAGCCCAAAACCGCCAAGAACTTCTCTTGGCCTGTCGAATGTCAACACGCATTCACGTCACTCAAGGCTGAATTGGCACGCACAACACTCTTGTCTCATCCACTGAGCGACTCAAAGCTCAGCATTACTACTGATGCATCAAACACTGCTGTCGGAGCAGTCATGCAACAGTACAACGACAAGTGTTGGGAGCCCCTGGGATTCTTCTCAAAGAAGCTCTCGGATGCCGAAAAGAAATACTCTGCATTCGATCGGGAATTACTCGCAATATATCTAGCAATAAAACACTTCAGATATTTTGTCGAGGGTCGGGACTTCACAATTTACACCGACCACAAGCCTCTCACTCGAGCAATTCAGTCTAAAATTGAACGCAATCCAAGGCAAGCACGCCACTTGGATTACATAAGTCAATTTACCACGGACATCCAACATGTTCAAGGTACCGACAACGTTGTCGCGGATACACTTTCGCGCACAACAGCAAACGAAACGGCCACAGTCGAGACTCACTTCGACTGCAACAAGATCGCACAAGCGCAAAAAGCAGACTTGGAACTTCAGAAATTACTTTCTGGTTCCACACGTCACACTAGTTCATCACTGAAACTAGAGCTTTTCACACTACCTGGCCTCGAAATCTACTGCGAAACATCTACGGGTGCAAATCGCCCGTACATCGCAGAGCAACTACGTCGAACCATCTTCGACACACTACACGGTATCTCACATCCTGGTGTCCGCGCAACTCGTAAATTGATTACTGCTCGATACTTTTGGCCAAGCATTAACAAAGACGTGACCCATTGGGCACAAGCATGCTTATCTTGCCAAAAATCGAAAGTCCAGCGACACACAAAATCGTCTCTTGGACAATTCGCAATTCCACCTGGTCGATTCGAGCATATTCATTTGGATGTCGTAGGACCACTTCCTCCATCCAATGGATACTCATACTTACTCACCTGTATCGATCGTTTCACTCGATGGCCAGAAGCGTACTGCATGAGCGACATGTCTGCAGCAACCATTGCTACCACATTCGTTTAAAACTACGTATCACGATTTGGCGTTCCACTTGACATCACCACTGATCAAGGAACCCAAAACGAGTCGAAGCTTTTCACGGAGTTAACGAAACTCCTCGGCTCGCATCGGATACGTACAACGGCTTACCACCCACAAGCCAATGGCATGGTCGAACGTTTCCACCGCCAGCTCAAAGCTGCTCTCAAGGCCCGAGGCAACACAATTCACTGGAGCTCCGAAGTACCAATCGTTCTACTTGGTATTCGAGCAACGGTTAAAGAAGATTTGAAGTGCTCACCAGCTGAAATGGTTTTCGGTCAAACCATCAAGCTACCCGGTGAGTTTTTCATCGAACATCCTCTACCGTCTCCATCCACAACCGACACAGTCATCGACCAACTCCGCACCACCATGCAAAATCTTATCCCCACGGCAACAAGACCAACGAATGAAAGCAACATATTCGTTCCTAAATCGCTCAACAATCGCGATTACGTCTTTGTCCGGGTTGATAAGGTTCGAACTGGATTACAATCTCCATACGATGGGCCATACAAAGTTATACGCCGCTTACGCAAGCAATTCATTGTCTCAATCAAAGACAAACACCACTCAATCTCCATCGACAGATTGAAACCGGCGTACGGTATTCTCAACACGGCTGATCAAATATCAGCCAGCAAACGATTTAAAACCGTCCGGTTCAACGTATAACGTCTCAAAACCCATGGTTTCTCATCTGGAGAGGGGGTACTGTAGCAGCTCGAATATTCAACTCACCGATATTCGATTCTGCCACAAACAAAACAATTAGTAAAAATTCAAATATAAATCAACTTATTTGAATTGAGAGTTTACTAACCCCATCACACATCCAATAGCCGAACCAATTATCCAATTATTAAGTCGCCTTACCAATTCGACTAATAATCCACTGCACTTAACATAAGTGCAATGTCGACCGTCGCCGGCGCATCTGTTCCCTCTCCAAAATACGACATGTATTTTGGACACGAAGGCGACGTCATACAACAAAACAAAACAACACAATATTGTCGTCCATTGCGATTTCGAGTTTTTTTACAAAACGGACTTATAAAAAAAACGGTGGTGAAAAATAAATAATTAAAAAACAAATAAATAATTAAAACAATAAATAATTAATTAAATAAAGAATTAAATAAATAAAGAATTAAAATTATAAAGTTTTAATAAATATAATAATAAATTACTTGTATACAAAATCATAATAAAATTTATTTTAATATACAATAAAATATTGCTGTGTGTACGTGTTTGAATTTAATAAGTCCGTACTGGAAATAAATAGGAGACAAATCCTATAAAATATAGAAAATTCCGCACACACAATATTTTATTTTAACTATAATGAAAATGATTAAAATATTTATCGAGGGACAAAACAAATTATATAAAATAAAACTTATTTATAAAAAAAAATAAAAACTTAATTATTTAAAACAAAAATTTGTAAAATTAGAAAATTATTCGTCGATTTGTAATAAATTTGCTTTCCATATGTAATATTAATTAAAAATTAGTATAATTTATTCTATAAGTATAATTTTAATATATGTATATGAAGAAATTTTCGGTACATAATAGTAGAAAAACATTATAAAAAAAAATTTAATAAAAAAAATTGATAATGAAAAATAAATAGAAAAATTATAAAAAAAAATATTGATAATAATAATTTTAGACAAATGAAGAAAATCTCAATGTAATGGAAAGGTGGAATTCAGTAACCAAAATAAAAAAAATATAAAAAAATGTAAATAACAACACTAAAACGTTGTTCGATATGGATTTTTTACAGTTTGTTAAAATTCAAGATCTGGCAAGGCCGTGAGCAGGAGGATGAAGAGGAAAAGCTGTGAAGAAGAAAGAAAAGATTTTTTTTTTTTTTTAAATGGGTAACAAGAAACATGGTGATTCTAATTATCTTAAGCTTTGTAGAATTTAATTCTGAATAAAATATTAAACAGTATATGTATGCATGTTTGCAGTAAATAATATTAATAATAACAAAATATAGTATTATGTAAAAATAAAAAAAATAAAAACAACAAAAAAATTTATATATATCTGATTTATTATTTTTATTTCATATATGATATAAAATGCGTGTTTTTTAATTATTTTTTTTACAAAATTATTAAATCATCCAATTCTGTCTCTATTACATTGCAGTATATTTAAGTGTTGAGCCCATCTCTTCTTGACACTAGCGACGAACCCAAATCCCTTTTCTTGTCGGAGAAAGCTGCATTCCGGGAACCAAAAAGCGTGTTCTTCCCAAAGGTTATCGGTGAAATTCCAATCACCTAGAACCCCACCACAGCTGAAACATTTCACTTTATCATCTATACCTGTGTAGTAAAATCCAGCCGGCGATACTGCTTCGTGATCAATCAAATACCTCTTCCATGGAGATTGATGGAATGAATTTAACCGATCTTCTAGTTTCCTCATGTACGGAACATTATCATAATACTTCATAACACAACAACTCATGTTTACTTTATTGGAATCTTTTGAACAGGTTTTCGATGTCGTATGATCTATTTCTCGTCTACGATCATCAGGAAAATGTATTAAGTCAGTTTCGATAGTACTACTTCGAAAGTTTGTTGAATCTACGAACGGATTAGTAGACATCTTTGATACTTCTAATTTTAAATGATTCACTTGTTTATTGTATCAGTTTTAACAATTTACTATAAATTTTATACCCCCTTGAAGTTATCCCAGGATTTCATCCCATGATTTTTAAAAAAATACCTCTGGCAACACTACCGTAAATAATCCATCCCAGACTTTTTAAAAATACATATAAAATTTATATAGTTTTTTCATCCCAGGATTTTTTACATTTTATACTATCCCACACTTTTTCGTATACAAAAAAATATGTATGTATACAGTTAGTACCAAAATACTCATCCCAGACTTTTTTAATATGTAAAATTGATTTGGTGGAAAATAAATTATTATGTGCAAGTCTTTTTAAGGACGGCTAATTTAGCTTTGTGATAAGGTTCAAGACCCTGTTAGTAACCATTACGCCAGCTTTAATAATTTTGTGACCGTTGGAATTTCCACCATATAAATAAATGTAGTGCATTTGCCAACATTTAAAAGTAAAGCTAAATCGAAAAAAAATTCGTATGGCCAAACTTTTATAGGGTCGGCTTTTTTCTCATATTGATTGAGTTTGAGACCTTGTTGGCTACCACTGTGCCAGCGTTGATGATGTTTTGCCCGTCAGAATTTATGCAATATAAATAAATGTGGTGCCTTTGCCAACTTTACAAAGTAAAGCCAAATCGAAAAAAATCGTATGGCCAAACTTTTATAGGGTCGGCTTTTTTCGCATATTGATTGAGTTTGAGACCTTGTTGGCTACCACTGTACCAGCGTTGATGATGTTTCGCCAGTCAGAATTTACGCGATATAAATAAATGTGGTGCCTTTGCCAACTTTACAAAGTAAAGTAAAATCGAAAAAATCGTATGGCCAAACTTTTATAGGGCCAATTTTACAAAGTAAAGCAAAATCGAAAAAATCGTATGGCCAAACTTTTATAGGGTCGGCTTTTTTCGCATATTGATTGAGTTTGGGACCTTGTTGACTACCACTGTGCCAGCGTTGATGATGTTTTGCCTGTCAGAATTTACGCAACATAAATAAATGTAGTGCATTTGCCAACATTTCAAAGTAAAGCCAAATCGAAAAAAATCGTATGGCCAAACTTCTATAGGGTCGGCTTTTTTCGCATATTGATTGAGTTTGGAACCTTGTTGGCTACCACTGTGCCAGCGTTGATGATGTTTTGCCCGTCAGAATTTACGCAATATAAATAAATGTGGTGCCTTTGCCAACTTTACAAAGTAAAGCCAAATCGAAGAAAATCGTATGGCCAAACTTCTATAGGGTCGGCTTTTTTCGCATATTGATTGAGTTTGGGACCTTGTTGACTACCACTGTGCCAGCGTTGATGATGTTTTGCCTGTCAGAATTTACGCAATATAAATAAATGTGGTGCATTTGCCAACATTTCAAAGTAAAGCCAAATCGAAAAAAATCGTATGGCCAAACTTCTATAGGGTCGGCTTTTTTCGCATATTGATTGAGTTTGGGACCTTGTTGGCTACCACTGTGCCAGCGTTGATGATGTTTTGCCCGTCAGAATTTACGCAATATAAATAAATGTGGTGCCTTTGCCAACTTTACAAAGTAAAGCCAAATCGAATGGCCAAACTTTTATAGGGTCGGCTTTTTTCGCATATTGATTGAGTTTGGGACCTTGTTGACTACCACTGTGCCAGCGTTGATGATGTTTTGCCTGTCAGAATTTACGCATTATAAATAAATGTGGTGCCTTTGCCAACTTTACAAAGTAAAGCCAAATCGAAAAAAATCTTATGGCCAAACTTTTATAGGGTCGGCTTTTTTCGCATATTGATTGAGTTTGAGACCTTGTTGACTACCACTGTGCCAGCGTTGATGATGTTTTGCCCGTCAGAATTTACGCAATATAAATAAATGTGGTGCCTTTGCCAACTTTACAAAGTAAAGCCAAATCGAAAAAAATCGTATGGCCAAACTTTTATAGGGTCGGCTTTTTTCGCATATTGATTGAGTTTGGGACCTTGTTGGCTACCACTGTGCCAGCGTTGATGATGTTTTGCCCGTCAGAATTTACGCAAATTTTAATAAATGTGGTGCCTTTGCCAACTTTACAAAGTAAAGCCAAATCGAAAAAAATCTTATGGCCAAACTTTTATAGGGTCGGCTTTTTTCGCATATTGATTGAGTTTGAGACCTTGTTGGCTACCACTGTGCCAGCGTTGATGATGTTTTGCCCGTCAGAATTTACGCAATATAAATAAATGTGGTGCCTTTGCCAACTTTACAAAGTAAAGCCAAATCGAATGGCCAAACTTTTATAGGGTCGGCTTTTTTCGCATATTGATTGAGTTTGGGACCTTGTTGACTACCACTGTGCCAGCGTTGATGATGTTTTGCCTGTCAGAATTTACGCATTATAAATAAATGTGGTGCCTTTGCCAACTTTACAAAGTAAAGCCAAATCGAAAAAAATCGTATGGCCAAACTTTTATAGGGTCGGCTTTTTTCGCATATTGATTGAGTTTGGGACCTTGTTGGCTACCACTGTGCCAGCGTTGATGATGTTTTGCCCGTCAGAATTTCCGCAATATAAATAAATGTGGTGCCTTTGCCAACCTTACAAAGTAAAGTAAAATCGAAAAAATCGTATGGCCAAACTTTTATAGGGTCGGCATTTTTCGCATATTGATTGAGTTTGGGACCTTGTTGACTACCACTGTGCCAGCGTTGATGATGTTTTGCCTGTCAGAATTTACGCAATATAAATAAATGTGGTGCCTTTGCCAACTTTACAAAGTAAAGCCAAATCGAAAAAAATCGTATGGCCAAACTTTTATAGGGTCGGCTTTTTTCGCATATTGATTGAGTTTGGGACCTTGTTGGCTACCACTGTGCCAGCGTTGATGATGTTTTGCCCGTCAGAATTTACGCAAATTTTAATAAATGTGGTGCCTTTGCCAACTTTACAAAGTAAAGCCAAATCGAAAAAAATCTTATGGCCAAACTTTTATAGGGTCGGCTTTTTTCGCATATTGATTGAGTTTGAGACCTTGTTGGCTACCACTGTGCCAGCGTTGATGATGTTTTGCCCGTCAGAATTTACGCAATATAAATAAATGTGGTGCCTTTGCCAACTTTACAAAGTAAAGCCAAATCGAAAATAATCGTATGGCCAAACTTTTATAGGGTCGGCTTTTTTCGCATATTGATTGAGTTTGGGACCTTGTTGGCTACCACTGTACCAGCGTTGATGATGTTTTGCCCGTCAGAATTTACGCGATATAAATAAATGTGGTGCTTTGCCAACTTTACAAAGTAAAGTAAAATCGAAAAAATCGTATGGCCAAACTTTTAAAGGGTCGGCTTTTTTCGCATATTGATTGAGTTTGGGACCTTGTTGGCTACCACTGTGCCATCGTTGATGATGTTTTGCCTGTCAGAATTTCCGCAATATAAATAAATGTGGTGCCTTTGCCAACTTTACAAAGTAAAGCAAAATCGAAAAAATCGTATGGCCAAACTTTTATAGGGTCGGCTTTTTTCGCATATTGATTGAGTTTGGGACCTTGTTGACTACCACTGTGCCAGCGTTGATGATGTTTTGCCCGTCAGAATTTACGCAATATAAATAAATGTGGTGCCTTTGCCAACTTTACAAAGTAAAGCCAAATCGAAAAAAATCGTATGGCCAAACTTCTATAGGGTCGGCTTTTTTCGCATATTGATTGAGTTTTCGTTCTTGTTGGCTACCACTGTGCCAGCGTTGATGATGTTTTGCCTGTCAGAATTTACGCAATATAAATAATTGTGGTGCCTTTGCCAACTTTACAAAGTAAAGCCAAATCGAAAAAAATCGTATGGCCAAACTTTTATAGGGTCGGCTTTTTTCGCATATTGATTGAGTTTGGGACCTTGTTGACTACTACTATGCCAGCGTTGATGATGTTTTGCCCGTCAGAATTTACGCAATATAAATAAATGTGGTGCCTTTGCCAACTTTACAAAGTAAAGCCAAATCGAAAAAAATCGTATGGCCAAACTTTTATAGGGTCGGCTTTTTTCGCATATTGATTGAGTTTGGGACCTTGTTGGCTACCACTGTGCCAGCGTTGATGATGTTTTGCCCGTCAGGATTTCCGCAATATAAATAAATGTGGTGCCTTTGCCAACTTTACAAAGTAAAGCCAAATCGAAAAAAATCTTATGGCCAAACTTTTATAGGGTCGGCTTTTTTCGCATATTGATTGAGTTTGAGACCTTGTTGACTACCACTGTGCCAGCGTTGATGATGTTTTGCCCGTCAGAATTTACGCAATATAAATAAATGTGGTGCCTTTGCCAACTTTACAAAGTAAAGTAAAATCGAAAAAATCGTATGGCCAAACTTTTATAGGGTCGGCATTTTTCGTATATTGATTGAGTTTGGGACCTTGTTGAATACCACTGTGCCAGCGTTGATGATGTTTTGCCTGTCAGAATTTACGCAATATAAATAAATGTACGCAATATAAATAAATGTGGTGCCTTTGCCAACTTTACAAAGTAAAGCCAAATCGAAAAAAATCGTATGGCCAAACTTTTATAGGGTCGGCTTTTTTCGCATATTGATTGAGTTTGGAACCTTGTTGGCTACCACTGTGCCAGCGTTGATGATGTTTTGCCCGTCAGAATTTACGCAATATAAATAAATGTGGTGCCTTTGCCAACTTTACAAAGTAAAGCCAAATCGAAGAAAATCGTATGGCCAAACTTCTATAGGGTCGGCTTTTTTCGCATATTGATTGAGTTTGGGACCTTGTTGACTACCACTGTGCCAGCGTTGATGATGTTTTGCCTGTCAGAATTTACGCAATATAAATAAATGTAGTGCATTTGCCAACATTTCAAAGTAAAGCCAAATCGAAAAAAATCGTATGGCCAAACTTCTATAGGGTCGGCTTTTTTCGCATATTGATTGAGTTTGGGACCTTGTTGGCTACCACTGTGCCAGCGTTGATGATGTTTTGCCCGTCAGAATTTACGCAATATAAATAAATGTGGTGCCTTTGCCAACTTTACAAAGTAAAGCCAAATCGAATGGCCAAACTTTTATAGGGTCGGCTTTTTTCGCATATTGATTGAGTTTGGGACCTTGTTGACTACCACTGTGCCAGCGTTGATGATGTTTTGCCTGTCAGAATTTACGCATTATAAATAAATGTGGTGCCTTTGCCAACTTTACAAAGTAAAGCCAAATCGAAAAAAATCGTATGGCCAAACTTTTATAGGGTCGGCTTTTTTCGCATATTGATTGAGTTTCGGACCTTGTTGGCTACCATTGTGCCAGCGTTGATGATGTTTTGCCCGTCAGAATTTCCGCAATATAAATAAATGTGGTGCCTTTGCCAACTTTACAAAGTAAAGCCAAATCGAAAAAAATCGTATGGCCAAACTTTTATAGGGTCGGCTTTTTTCGCATATTGATTGAGTTTGGGACCTTGTTGGCTACCACTGTGCCAGCGTTGATGATGTTTTGCCCGTCAGAACTTCCGCAATATAAATAAATGTGGTGCCTTTGCCAACCTTACAAAGTAAAGTAAAATCGAAAAAATCGTATGGCCAAACTTTTATAGGGTCGGCATTTTTCGCATATTGATTGAGTTTGGGACCTTGTTGACTACCACTGTGCCAGCGTTGATGATGTTTTGCCCGTCAGAATTTACGCAATATAAATAAATGTGGTGCCTTTGCCAACTTTACAAAGTAAAGCCAAATCGAAAAAAATCGTATGGCCAAACTTTTATAGGGTCGGCTTTTTTCGCATATTGATTTAGTTTGGGACCTTGTTGGCTACCACTGTGCCAGCGTTGATGATGTTTTGCCCGTCAGAATTTACGCAAATTTTAATAAATGTGGTGCCTTTGCCAACTTTACAAAGTAAAGCCAAATCGAAAAAAATCTTATGGCCAAACTTTTATAGGGTCGGCTTTTTTCGCATATTGATTGAGTTTGAGACCTTGTTGGCTACCACTGTGCCAGCGTTGATGATGTTTTGCCCGTCAGAATTTACGCAATATAAATAAATGTGGTGCCTTTGCCAACTTTACAAAGTAAATCCAAATCGAAAATAATCGTATGGCCAAACTTTTATAGGGTCGGCTTTTTTCGCATATTGATTGAGTTTGGGACCTTGTTGGCTACCACTGTACCAGCGTTGATGATGTTTTGCCCGTCAGAATTTACGCGATATAAATAAATGTGGTGCCTTTGCCAACTTTACAAAGTAAAGCCAAATCGAAAATAATCGTATGGCCAAACTTTTATAGGGTCGGCTTTTTTCGCATATTGATTGAGTTTGAGACCTTGTTGGCTACCACTGTACCAGCGTTGATGATGTTTTGCCCGTCAGAATTTACGCGATATAAATAAATGTGGTGCTTTGCCAACTTTACAAAGTAAAGCCAAATCGAAAAAATCGTATGGCCAAACTTTTATAGGGTCGGCTTTTTTCGCATATTGATTGAGTTTGAGACCTTGTTGACTACCACTGTGCCAGCGTTGATGATGTTTTGCCCGTCAGAATTTACGCAATATAAATAAATGTGGTGCCTTTGCCAACTTTACAAAGTAAAGTAAAATCGAAAGAATCGTATGGCCAAACTTTTATAGGGTCGGCATTTTTCGTATATTGATTGAGTTTGGGACCTTGTTGACTACCACTGTGCCAGCGTTGATGATGTTTTGCCTGTCAGAATTTACGCAATATAAATAAATGTGGTGCCTTTGCCAACTTTACAAAGTAAAGCAAAATCGAAAAAATCGTATGGCCAAACTTTTAAAGGGTCGGCTTTTTTCGCATATTGATTGAGTTTGGGACCTTGTTGGCTACCACTGTACCAGCGTTGATGATGTTTTGCCCGTCAGAATTTACGCGATATAAATAAATGTGGTGCTTTGCCAACTTTACAAAGTAAAGTAAAATCGAAAAAATCGTATGGCCAAACTTTTAAAGGGTCGGCTTTTTTCGCATATTGATTGAGTTTGGGACCTTGTTGGCTACCACTGTGCCATCGTTGATGATGTTTTGCCTGTCAGAATTTTCGCAATATAAATAAATGTGGTGCCTTTGCCAACTTTACAAAGTAAAGCAAAATCGAAAAAATCGTATGGCCAAACTTTTATAGGGTCGGCTTTTTTCGCATATTGATTGAGTTTGGGACCTTGTTGACTACCACTGTGCCAGCGTTGATGATGTTTTGCTCGTCAGAATTTACGCAATATAAATAAATGTGGTGCCTTTGCCAACTTTACAAAGTAAAGCCAAATCGAAAAAAATCGTATGGCCAAACTTCTATAGGGTCGGCTTTTTTCGCATATTGATTGAGTTTGGGACCTTGTTGGCTACCACTGTGCCAGCGTTGATGATGTTTTGCCTGTCAGAATTTACGCAATATAAATAATTGTGGTGCCTTTGCCAACTTTACAAAGTAAAGCCAAATCGAAAAAAATCGTATGGCCAAACTTTTATAGGGTCGGCTTTTTTCGCATATTGATTGAGTTTGGGACCTTGTTGACTACTACTGTGCCAGCGTTGATGATGTTTTGCCCGTCAGAATTTACGCAATATAAATAAATGTGGTGCCTTTGCCAACTTTACAAAGTAAAGCCAAATCGAAAAAAATCGTATGGCCAAACTTTTATAGGGTCGGCTTTTTTCGCATATTGATTGAGTTTGGGACCTTGTTGGCTACCACTGTGCCAGCGTTGATGATGTTTTGCCCGTCAGGATTTCCGCAATATAAATAAATGTGGTGCCTTTGCCAACTTTACAAAGTAAAGCCAAATCGAAAAAAATCTTATGGCCAAACTTTTATAGGGTCGGCTTTTTTCGCATATTGATTGAGTTTGAGACCTTGTTGACTACCACTGTGCCAGCGTTGATGATGTTTTGCCCGTCAGAATTTACGCAATATAAATAAATGTGGTGCCTTTGCCAACTTTACAAAGTAAAGTAAAATCGAAAAAATCGTATGGCCAAACTTTTATAGGGTCGGCATTTTTCGTATATTGATTGAGTTTGGGACCTTGTTGACTACCACTGTGCCAGCGTTGATGATGTTTTGCCTGTCAGAATTTACGCAATATAAATAAATGTGGTGCCTTTGCCAACTTTACAAAGTAAAGCAAAATCGAAAAAATCGTATGGCCAAACTTTTAAAGGGTCGGCTTTTTTCGCATATTGATTGAGTTTGGGACCTTGTTGGCTACCACTGTGCCATCGTTGATGATGTTTTGCCTGTCAGAATTTACGCAATATAAATAAATGTGGTGCCTTTGCCAACTTTACAAAGTAAAGCAAAATCGAAAAAATCGTATGGCCAAACTTTTATAGGGTCGGCTTTTTTCGCATATTGATTGAGTTTGGGACCTTGTTGACTACCACTGTGCCAGCGTTGATGATGTTTTGCCTGTCAGAATTTACGCAATATAAATAAATGTGGTGCCTTTGCCAACTTTACAAAGTAAAGCCAAATCGAAAAAAATCGTATGGCCAAACTTCTATAGGGTCGGCTTTTTTCGCATATTGATTGAGTTTGGGACCTTGTTGGCTACCACTGTGCCAGCGTTGATGATGTTTTGCCTGTCAGAATTTACGCAATATAAATAATTGTGGTGCCTTTGCCAACTTTACAAAGTAAAGCCAAATCGAAAAAAATCGTATGGCCAAACTTTTATAGGGTCGGCTTTTTTCGCATATTGATTGAGTTTGGGACCTTGTTGACTACCACTGTGCCAGCGTTGATGATATTTTGCCCGTCAGAATTTACGCAATATAAATAAATGTGGTGCCTTTGCCAACTTTACAAAGTAAAGCCAAATCGAAAAAAATCGTATGGCCAAACTTTTATAGGGTCGGCTTTTTTCGCATATTGATTGAGTTTGGGACCTTGTTGGCTACCACTGTGCCAGCGTTGATGATGTTTTGCCCGTCAGGATTTCCGCAATATAAATAAATGTGGTGCCTTTGCCAACTTTACAAAGTAAAGCCAAATCGAAAAAAATCTTATGGCCAAACTTTTATAGGGTCGGCTTTTTTCGCATATTGATTGAGTTTGAGACCTTGTTGACTACCACTGTGCCAGCGTTGATGATGTTTTGCCCGTCAGAATTTACGCAATATAAATAAATGTGGTGCCTTTGCCAACTTTACAAAGTAAAGTAAAATCGAAAAAATCGTATGGCCAAACTTTTATAGGGTCGGCATTTTTCGCATATTGATTGAGTTTGGGACCTTGTTGACTACCACTGTGCCAGCGTTGATGATGTTTTGCCTGTCAGAATTTACGCAATATAAATAAATGTGGTGCCTTTGCCAACTTTACAAAGTAAAGCAAAATCGAAAAAATCGTATGGCCAAACTTTTATAGGGTCGTCTTTTATCGCATATTGATTGAGTTTGGGACCTTGTTGGCTACCACTGTGCCAGCGTTGATGATGTTTTGCCCGTCAGAATTTACGCAATATAAATAAATGTGGTGCCTTTGCCAACTTTACAAAGTAAAGCCAAATCCAAAAAAATCGTATGGCCAAACTTTAATAGGGTCGGCTTTTTTCGCATATTGATTGAGTTTGGGACCTTGTTGGCTACCACTGTGCCAGCGTTGATGATGTTTTGCCCGTCAGAATTTACGCAATATAAATAAATGTGGTGCCTTTGCCAACTTTACAAAGTAAAGCCAAATCGAAAAAAATCGTATGGCCAAACTTTTATAGGGTCGGCTTTTTTCGCATATTGATTGAGTTTGAGACCTTGTTGACTACCACTGTGCCAGCGTTGATGATGTTTTGCCCGTCAGAATTTACGCAATATAAATAAATGTGGTGCCTTTGCCAACTTTACAAAGTAAAGCCAAATCGAAAAAAATCGTATGGCCAAACTTTTATAGGGTCGGTTTTTTTCGCATATTGATTGAGTTTGGGACCTTGTTGGCTACCACTGTGCCAGCGTTGATGATGTTTTGCCCGTCAGAATTTCCGCAATATAAATAAATGTGGTGCCTTTGCCAACTTTACAAAGTAAAGCCAAATCGAAAAAAATCGTATGGGCAAACTTTTATAGGGTCGGCTTTTTTCGCATATTGATTGAGTTTGGGACCTTGTTGACTACCACTGTGCCAGCGTTGATGATGTTTTGCCCGTCAGAATTTCCGCAACATAAATAAATGTGGTGCCTTTGCCAACTTTACAAAGTAAAGCCAAATCGAAAAAAATCGTATGGCCAAACTTTTATAGGGTCGGCTTTTTTCGCATATTGATTGAGTTTGGGACCTTGTTGACTACCACTGTGCCAGCGTTGATGATGTTTTGCCCGTCAGAATTTACGCAATATAAATAAATGTGGTGCCTTTGCCAACTTTACAAAGTAAAGCCAAATCGAAAAAAATCGTATGGCCAAACTTTTATAGGGTCGGCTTTTTTTGCATATTGATTGAGTTTGGGACCTTGTTGGCTACCACTGTGCCATCGTTGATGATGTTTTGCCTGTCAGAATTTCCGCAATATAAATAAATGTGGTGCCTTTGCCAACTTTACAAAGTAAAGCAAAATCGAAAAAATCGTATGGCCAAACTTTTATAGGGTCGGCTTTTTTCGCATATTGATTGAGTTTGGGACCTTGTTGACTACCACTGTGCCAGCGTTGATGATGTTTTGCCCGTCAGAATTTACGCAATATAAATAATTGTGGTGCCTTTGCCAACTTTACAAAGTAAAGCCAAATCGAAAAAAATCGTATGGCCAAACTTTTATAGGGTCGGCTTTTTTCGCATATTGATTGAGTTTGGGACCTTGTTGGCTACCACTGTGCCAGCGTTGATGATGTTTTGCCTGTCAGAATTTCCGCAATATAAATAAATGTGGTGCCTTTGCCAACTTTACAAAGTAAAGCCAAATCGAAAAAAATCGTATGGCCAAACTTTTATAGGGTCGGCTTTTTTCGCATATTGATTCGAGTTTGGGACCTTGTTGACTACCACTGTGCCAGCGTTGATGATGTTTTGCCCGTCAGAATTTACGCAATATAAATAAATGTGGTGCCTTTGCCAACTTTACAAAGTAAAGCCAAATCGAAAAAAATCGTATGGCCAAACTTTTATAGGGTCGGCTTTTTTCGCATATTGATTGAGTTTGGGACCTTGTTGGCTACCACTGTGCCAGCGTTGATGATGTTTTGCCCGTCAGAATTTCCGCAATATAAATAAATGTGGTGCCTTTGCCAACTTTACAAAGTAAAGCCAAATCGAAAAAAATCGTATGGCCAAACTTTTATAGGGTCGGCTTTTTTCGCATATTGATTGAGTTTGGGACCTTGTTGACTACCACTGTGCCAGCGTTGATGATGTTTTGCCCGTCAGAATTTACGCAATATAAATAAATGTGGTGCCTTTGCCAACTTTACAAAGTAAAGCCAAATCGAAAAAAATCGTATGGCCAAACTTTTATAGGGTCGGCTTTTTTTGCATATTGATTGAGTTTGGGACCTTGTTGGCTACCACTGTGCCATCGTTGATGATGTTTTGCCCGTCAGAATTTCCGCAATATAAATAAATGTGGTGCCTTTGCCAACTTTACAAAGTAAAGCAAAATCGAAAAAATCGTATGGCCAAACTTTTATAGGGTCGGCTTTTTTCGCATATTGATTGAGTTTGGGACCTTGTTGACTACCACTGTGCCAGCGTTGATGATGTTTTGCCTGTCAGAATTTACGCAATATAAATAAATGTGGTGCCTTTGCCAACTTTACAAAGTAAAGCCAAATCGAAAAAAATCGTATGGCCAAACTTTTATAGGGTCGGCTTTTTTCGCATATTGATTGAGTTTGGGACCTTGTTGGCTACCACTGTGCCAGCGTTGATGATGTTTTGCCCGTCAGAATTTACGCAATATAAATAAATGTGGTGCCTTTGCCAACTTTACAAAGTAAAGCCAAATCGAAAAAAATCGTATGGCCAAACTTTAATAGGGTCGGCTTTTTTCGCATATTGATTGAGTTTGGGACCTTGTTGACTACCACTGTGCCAGCGTTGATGATGTTTTGCCCGTCAGAATTTACGCAATATAAATAAATGTGGTGCCTTTGCCAACTTTACAAAGTAAAGCCAAATCGAAAAAAATCGTATGGCAAAACTTTTATAGGGTCGGCTTTTTTCGCATATTGATTGAGTTTGAGACCTTGTTGACTACCACTGTGCCAGCGTTGATGATGTTTTGCCC
The DNA here is from genome assembly GCA_951394425.1 of Tipula unca. Taxonomy (NCBI): domain Eukaryota; kingdom Metazoa; phylum Arthropoda; class Insecta; order Diptera; family Tipulidae; genus Tipula; species Tipula unca. The sequence continues at coordinate 17,945,633 of OX596383.1, read as the reverse complement.
GTCAGAATTTACGCAATATAAATAAATGTGGTGCCTTTGCCAACTTTACAAAGTAAAGCCAAATCGAAAAAAATCGTATGGCCAAACTTTTATAGGGTCGGCTTTTTTCGCATATTGATTGAGTTTGGGACCTTGTTGGCTACCACTGTGCCAGCGTTGATGATGTTTTGCCCGTCAGAATTTCCGCAATATAAATAAATGTGGTGCCTTTGCCAACTTTACAAAGTAAAGCCAAATCGAAAAAAATCGTATGGCCAAACTTTTATAGGGTCGGCTTTTTTCGCATATTGATTGAGTTTGGGACCTTGTTGACTACCACTGTGCCAGCGTTGATGATGTTTTGCCCGTCAGAATTTACGCAATATAAATAAATGTGGTGCCTTTGCCAACTTTACAAAGTAAAGCCAAATCGAAAAAAATCGTATGGCCAAACTTTTATAGGGTCGGCTTTTTTCGCATATTGATTGAGTTTGGGACCTTGTTGGCTACCACTGTGCCAGCGTTGATGATGTTTTGCCCGTCAGAATTTACGCAATATAAATAAATGTGGTGCCTTTGCCAACTTTACAAAGTAAAGCCAAATCGAAAAAAATCGTATGGCCAAACTTTTATAGGGTCGGCATTTTTCGCATATTGATTGAGTTTGGGACCTTGTTGACTACCACTGTGCCAGCGTTGATGATGTTTTGCTCGTCAGAATTTACGCAATATAAATAAATGTGGTGCCTTTGCCAACTTTACTAAGTAAAGTAAAATCGAAAAAATCGTATGGCCAAACTTTTATAAGTTCGGCTTTTTTCGCATATTGATTGAGTTTGGGACCTTGTTGACTACCACTGTGCCAGCGTTGATGATGTTTTGCCTGTCAGAATTTACGCAATATAAATAAATGTGGTGCCTTTGCCAACTTTACAAAGTAAAGCAAAATCGAAAAAATCGTATGGCCAAACTTTTATAGGGTCGTCTTTTTTCGCATATTGATTGAGTTTGGGACCTTGTTGGCTACCACTGTGCCAGCGTTGATGATGTTTTGCCTGTCAGAATTTCCGCAATATAAATAAATGTGGTGCCTTTGCCAACTTTACAAAGTAAAGCCAAATCGAAAAAAATCGTATGGCCAAAATTTTATAGGGTCGGCTTTTTTCGCATATTGATTGAGTTTGGAACCTTGTTGGCTACCACTGTGCCAGCGTTGATGATGTTTTGCCCGTCAGAATTTACGCAATATAAATAAATGTAGTGCATTTGCCAACATTTCAAAGTAAAGCTAAATCGAAAAAAAATTCGTATTGCCAAACTTTTATAGGGTCGGCTTTTTTCTCATATTGATTGTGTTTGAGACCTTGTTGGCTACCACTGTGCTAGCGTTGATGATGTTTTGCCTGTCAGAATTTACGCAATATAAATAAATGTGGTGCCTTTGCCAAGTTTACAAAGTAAAGCCAAATCGAAAAAAATCGTATGGCCAAACTTTTATAGGGTCGGCTTTTTTCGCATATTGATTGAGTTTGGGACCTTGTTGGCTACCACTGTGCCAGCGTTGATGATGTTTTGCCCGTCAGAATTTACGCAATATAAATAAATGTGGTGCCTTTGCCAACTTTACAAAGTAAAGCCAAATCGAAAAAAATCGTATGGCCAAACTTTTATAGGGTCGGCTTTTTTCGCATATTGATTGAGTTTGGGACCTTGTTGACTACCACTGTGCCAGCGTTGATGATGTTTAGCCCGTCAGAATTTACGCAATATAAATAAATGTGGTGCCTTTGCCAACTTTACAAAGTAAAGCCAAATCGAAAAAAATCGTATGGCCAAACTTATGGACTGAACGCAAACCCACAGAAAACAGAGCTGGTCCTCTTTACCAGGAAGCACAAGCTTCCTCAGTGTGACCCGCCAACATTAAATGGTACTCGCTTGATCTTTACGGATAGAGCAAAATACCTCGGACTTCTTTTGGATAGCAAGCTAAGCTGGAAAGCAAACATCGTAGAGAGAGTAAAGAAAGCTACTATAGCGCTCTACTCCTGCAAAAATGCCATTGGAAAGAGATGGGGTATGGAGCCCCATATAGTTCACGGGCTCTACGTTTCAGTGGTCAAACCTATACTGCTGTATGGGGTTGTCGTCTGGTGGCCAGTGTTAAAAATTATGGCCAACCTTAAACTATTGATGAAAGTCCAAAGAACGGCCTGCTTGTGTATAAGTGGGGCTCTCAGGAGAACACCTACTCAAGCTCTGGAGATTCTCTTTCATCTTACTCCATTGGATATTGCGGCCGAGCAGCTTGCATCTTGCACAGCCATTCGGCTCAAATCCATATCTATGTGGACCTGAAATAATGCAGGGCACTCGTCTATCCTATGCAACAGGGGTATTCCGGAAGCTACCGACTACGCTATTCCCTTGCCATCTGCTGAGGTGAGATTCCAAACTGAGTTTCCCACCAGAGAGGACTGGGTAAACGAAACGGTTGTGGACAATGAGGCGCTAAGCTTCTTCACGGATGGCTCAAAAAGGGATAGAGGGGTTGGCTGCGGGGTTTTCTGTGAGGCACTAGGGGTTAACCTCTCTTTTCGTCTTCCCGACTTTTGCAGCGTTTTTCAAGCTGAACTGATCGCGATAATGGAAGTCATGGACTGGTTGAAGTATAATGTAATATCTACGAGGGATATTCGCATTTTTACGGACAGCATGGCTGCTATTAAAACGCTACAATCATACTCCCTGACGTCGAAAGTAGCCCAGAACTGTCTGGCATCTTTAAATGAGATGGCTGATCAGTTCAACATCCGCTTGACGTGGGTGCCAGGGCATTTCAATATCGCAGGGAATGTAAAGGCAGATGAGTTGGCCCGCAAGGGTACAGCACGCCTAATAACCCAAAGCAGGCGGGATATAAAGATACCGCTTGCTTCATGTTAACTGTTGCTTCTGGAAGAAGCTATAAAAGAAACGAACGTCAGATGGTCTAACGCCAGTTTGTGTGTAATAACCAGGCAGATCTGGCCTGGTCTTGACCGGTCTAGATCAGACCAACTGATATCGCTTCGACGACACCATATTGGTATGGCCGTGGGAGCTATAACGGGACATTGTCTCATTGGGATACATGCGCGCAGACTGGGTGCCCCAGCCCATTATAAAGCATTGACGTTTAAAGAATTAATTGTTTCTTAATTGTAAGATGATGTCTGTATAAGACTACAACCTTGTTTTTTACAATGTATACTTAAAAAAAAAATATTTGGAAAATGAGAATAGAAAAAAAATATTACAAAAAAAAAATTCATTTTAGAAAACAAAATATTCTTATATGAAAAATAAAAATACTTTCAAATAATTACCTCGGAGCGATCGGATTCAGACGTCGGACATCGGACGTCCGAGGTCCGACGTCTGACTCCGACGTCCGATTTATAATGCAAAATGCGGTCATGTGCGGTGTCTCCGAAGGGGACACCACACATGACTGTGGGTACCGTACCTGCGCTCCTCGCAGTTACGATACCCACCGCATTTTGCATTATAAATCATAGACGTTTACATCAATTTTTTATTAAATCATAGACGTTTACATCAATTTTTATAAAGATCATAGACGTTTACATTCGTTTTTATCTAAATCATAGACGTCTACATCAATTTTTATATAAATTAAAGACGTTTACATCAATTTTTATCTTAATCATAGACGTTTATATCAATTTTTTTTTATATAAAATAATTTCAAGCGACCAACTTAACAGTACGATCAAATTCCATCGTACGAACTGCACCGTCCAACGTCCGACGTCGGACGTCCGATCGGACGTCGGAGTCGGACGTCGGAGTCGGACGTCGGACGTTGGACCTCGGACCTCCGATGTCCGACGTCTGAATCCGATCGCTCCCTGAGGTTTTTATTTGAAATTATTTTTATTTTTCAAATAAGAATATTTTGTTTTCCAAAATTAATTTTTTTTTTTATAATATTTTTTTTCTATTCTCATTTTCCAAATATTTTTTTTTTAGTATACATTGTAAAAAACAAGGTTATAGTCTTATACAAACATCATCTTAAAATTAAAAAACAATTAATTCTTTAAACGTCAATGCTTTATAATGCAAATAAGGTGGATAGCGTACGGTACCAATGATCATGCATTAGATTCAACTATAAATTATAGACGATTACATCAATTTTTATCAAACATAATAAAAGACATCAAACTCTCTGGTCTATCAAACATTGTGTATGTATAACTGTCTCTTTAACTGAGAGTAATTTTTTTTTTATAACAACATCATCCTCCTCAAGTAATAAGCAATAAGATTTTGCTTTTAAACTAATTAACAGAGAATAATTTTTCAGAACATTCATCTTTGAACATGCCTAAAACTTTTTTTTATTTACCATTGGTAAACGATATATGTATGTTTTCGATAGAATAATCTCAAATTTTATATTTACATCAGGTTTTTATATTATCTTTGTAGAAACTTGCATACGATCTCTATTGTGTTGTTGTTTATACTAAATATCTTATCGAGTTTCTGATTGTGCTCATCAGTCATCATCATAGAGGTAATGAGTTTAAAATGTTTATAAATACTGACTTCAAGCCTGATAAAATTTATAGTAAATTGTTAAAACTGATACAATAAACAAGTGAATCATTTAAAATTAGAAGTAGCAAAGATGTCTACTAATCCGTTCGTAGATTCAACAAACTTTCGAAGTAGTACTATCGAAACTGACTTAATACATTTTCCTGATGATCGTAGACGAGAAATAGATCATACGACATCGAAAACCTGTTCAAAAGATTCCAATAAAGTAAACATGAGTTGTTGTGATTTGAAGTATTATGATAATGTTCCGTACATGAGGAAACTAGAAGATCGGTTAAATTCATTCCATCAATCTCCATGGAAGAGGTATTTGATTGATCACGAAGCAGTATCGCCGGCTGGATTTTACTACACAGGTATAGATGATAAAGTGAAATGTTTCAGCTGTGGTGGGGTTCTAGGTGATTGGAATTATACCGATAACCCTTGGGAAGAACACGCTTTTTGGTTCCCGGAATGCAGCTTTCTCCGACAAGAAAAGGGATTTGGGTTCGTCGCTAGTGTCAAGAAGAGATGGGCTCAACACTTAAATATACTGCAATGTAATAGACAGAATTGGATGATTTAATAATTTTGTAAAAAAAATAATTTAAAAACCGCATTTTATATCATATATGAAATAAAAATAATAAATCAGATATATATATATATATTTTTTTTGTTTTTATTTTTTTATTTTTACATAATACCATATTTTGTTATTATTAATATTATTTACTGCAAACATGCATACATATACTGTTTAATATTTTATTCAGAATTAAATTCTACAAAGCTTAAGATAATTAGAATCACCATGTTTCTTGTTATCCATTTAAAAAAAAAAAAAATCTTTTCTTTCTTCTTCACAGCTTTTCCTCTTCATCCTCCTGCTCACTGCCTTGGCAGATCTTGAATTTTAACAAACTGTAAAAAATCAAACAACGTTTTAGTGTTGTTATTTACATTTTTTTATATTTTTTTTATTTTGGTTACGGAATTCCACCTTTCCATTACATTGAGATTTTCTTCATTTGTCTAAAATTATTATTATCAATATTTTTTTTTATAATTTTTCTATTTATTTTTCATTATCAATTTTTTTTATTAAATTTTTTTTTATAATGTTTTCCTACTATTATGTACCGAAAATTTCTTCATATACATATATTAAAATTATACTTATAGAATAAATTATACTAATTTTTAATTAATATTACATATGGAAAGCATGTATTACAAATCGACGAATAATTTTCTAATTTTACAAATTTTTGTTTTAAATAATTAATTTTTTAATTTTTTTTATAAATAAGTTTTATTTTTTATAATTTGTTTTGTTCCTCGATAAATATTTTAATCATTTTCATTATAGTTAAAATAAAATAAAATATTGTGTGTGCGGAATTTTCTTTATTTTCTAAATTAATTTTTATTAACGTGAATTTGCAAATGTTAATTTAAACAAATTTTTTTTTTTAAATTGTTTTTCCACAAATCAATTTCAGTAAAGTATAGAAATAAATTTATAAAAACTTTATTATAAAATAACAATATAAAATTAAAAACTAATATTTTTAAGAAAAATAATCAAATAATAACAAAAACATAATATAAAACTATTAATAATACCGAAACAAACAAAAAAAATGAAACACATAAGTTAAGATTTCAGTTTATAATTTTTTTTTTATGTTTTTGTGTGTTGTTTTAAGATTATCTTAACTCTATCATTAATTCTATTTCTAATAGTTTTTAATATTGGTGGAGATGCCTCAAAATAATCAGCAATATTTTGTGTATGTTTTACTTCATAGAATACATTCATTATAGCATGATCTTCCGGATTCGTAAAAATTGGGTCTTCTGAATAATATTTATACTCTGTTGCATCAAAAAATGATTTTTCTTCTTGTGTCAGATATGTTTCATTGATAGCAATTGTCGGATCATATTTCACATTATCAATTTCGGTCCATATATGTATAGGTGCAAATACCAAATTATCGTATACCATCTTTCCATACATCATTTTAATACCAAAATTCTTTAAATGGTCAAAGAGCAATAAAGACGCAGGTAGACAGACTCCATACATTCCTTCCCGAATAAACTCTTCAGATATAATTTTCGAGACTAGGCGTGCAACTTGATGTTTATCTATTGACATTATGAAGAGAGTGTTATTTATTATTTTGATAAATATTTTTATTTTTAAAAATCAGAACCAAATACTCTTAAGCGACCGATCTCTGTAAATGGTTGTTTCTAAATGAGTTTACTCATTGTCTTCTCTTAAAAAAATGTTTTTGTTTTTAAACGGGTGTTAAAATTTACAACTAGAAAAGTTTTCGAATTTGTACCGTATTTAATTTTTCAACAACGATACACTTTTTCAATAGGACACTTCTATTCGCATAACTTAAAATACACAACGAAAATAAGTTTACATACATGTTAGTGACCTAAATTTTTTGTTGTAATTCGTGATTAGTAGTTATGTTTCTAATTAGTAGGAAAAATTAATTTTGAAAAATTTAGATCAGTAACTATCTTTTTAGTTGTACTAAGAATCGTTCGTAATAGTATATTAAAAGTAATCCATATTTAAAAAGAAGTGTGTTGGTATACATAAGGTTATTTGTATAATTTTTTTTAAAAACAGAAAAATTCCTGTTTGTTCGTGTTCATACAAAACCACAAATCATATTCATCTTTTGTACGATCATATTTGTCGAAATTTCCAGGTGTTGTTTCGATTTTCACCCAACAGATTTATTGTTGTTATGATATCACATTTTAAGATTTTTTTAAAATAAAAAAAGTTATTATATGCGGAAAATTTCTAAAAGGAATAAATTATAATTATATTTACAGAATAAATTATTTCATATTACATATTTTTATATGTTACATTTTTTATGTAATGTAATATAGAAAAATAATTAATTTAAATTTGTGAAGGTTTTTTAACCTTCGCATGGGCAGGATTTACAAATGTAAAGATCTCAATTTTCCGTTTTGAATAATTTCGTCGAATTTTATTCTACCTGGAATAACTTGTTAGTCAGTGTCTAATTTTTTGAGTTTGATTGGAAAATGCAAAAATGCATTATAATTTTTTGTTTTTTGACAGTTTTTAGAGCAAGTCGAAGTTTTTTTTGATCAATTGGGCAGGATTTACATTTGTAAAGAAATTTGTTTTCTTGCTTTTTATACGAAAATTTATGAAAGTTTTTTAGTGAACTGAATTGGAAGTGCAAGTGTGGGATTATTTATAAGAGTATGTAAAGACAAATATTTCATATATTCAAAATTTTCTTTATTTCAAGAGTTATATACATATATATAAAAAAGGGATTCTATAAATTATTTTTTGTAGCAAGTTTCTCATTTTGTTTGTGTGAGGCTATGCTCAAGGCAGGCTAGTAGGAAGCCAGCCTCTCCATTGTACACAAATCTTTCTGGTCACCCGTTTTCATTTATTTGCTTCGTGATAGCAGATGAAGCAGTTTCTTTTTATTTTTGAATGACCTCGATCATCTTCGTCCGCCACAAATTCATCTGTATTGGGATGCCTCATACTTTAAATACTATATTGTCATTCGTTTTGTTGTGTACTGGGCTAACATCTTATCCATTATGCCGACACCTTCTTTTGTTGCATTATAAAATAGTATATTGTAATTTCGGGTTTCTGTTTTATTTCAGTAAGGTAGATGACAAATTTTCTCGTCATTACGAAGCCTTAAATTCAGGTGGCAGACATTTCTTATTTTTTTTCATGGTTCCTATACCATCGACAGCTTCTAACTTAGCAGCGTGTCGGCTAATGATACAGTGGTGAAAAAATTATCCGTTGTGATATTCCTTCCTGTATTTTTATAGTATCCACCTAAATCCTTGACAACCCTCTCTCCCTGGTTTATGTCCCTGGTATTTCCAACTTTGCCAGTATAAATTTGACCTGTCAACGGATAACTACTTTTTGAGTCACAAGCCCACCATAATTTGATACCATATTTTGCAGGTTTCGATGGTATATATTTGGTGATCTTTGTACGACCTCGAAAGAGATATAATTGTTCATCAAAGGTAATATTTTCATTAGGCCGATAGTTCCGACGTAGGTTGGCATTGATCATTTTGAATATCTCACTAATCGGAGCGGCTTTATCCGACGCCATTCGGTCCGCTCTAGTATTTTGTTGGTCGAACCGAATGAACCGGGTTATATTCCGAAATTTTTTAGCCGACATTGTTGCTCTATAAAGAGGGTAAGCATTTTTTCTCCACAAGGAGTCTAAACGTTCGTAATTCGACCGTTTTCTTCCTATGCATAAAAGGATTCCGAAATATGCCAACAGTTGCCCTTCGTCTAATTTTCGCCATAGTTGTTTCGTCTTATCCGGGTATTTTTCATCATAATTTTGAAAAATAGACCCAGCCTTTCGATTTGTATAACAGCAACAATCTAAGATTGTGCAGAATGTTTCCACATCGCTCAAATTTTTTGTTACAGGATTCGGTCCGTTAAATCGGTTGTCACGAAACATAAACAAAACTTAATAGCAAAACTTACCTATACATATTAAAATATGCATTTTATATAAAAAAACAAAAAAATTAAAAAATTTCCGTACAAAATACACAGAAGAATAAATGTTTACACATGTAAATCCTGCCCATGGGCGCAGAAAAAATGTGCTGCCCATGCGAAGGTTAATTGAAAGTAATTTTTGAAATAATAATAATTTTTTTCTAAATTTTTTTATAAATTTTTTTAATTCAATTTGTACAATTTTTAATAGAAAAATTCTTGTTTGATCGTGTTCATACAAAAACAATAAATCATATTCATCTTTTGTATGATCTTTTGTATGATTTCAATTTTCACCCAAAACCCTCGAAACATTTATATTTGTATATATGTATATTCTATAGATAAATTTTTATTCGTGCACAATGCATCATACATACATAATATGTATATCAGTTCAATGTAATTTCCAAAACGATATCGTTTTTAAGTTATATCAGAAATTGTAACTAAAATTTCTTGTATGATCATGTTTATTCTGAATGATAATGTCCAGCTTTCATTTCATTTTTATTTCATTCCATTAGATATTCATATACAAAAAACATAAACGACAATCTTGCTTCCGATATTCACCTGTGTGAATGTGCAACATAATTTATTCTAACATCCATTTACAACAGCAACAACCAAAAATTATTTGTTGTTATAATTCATGCTTAGTAATTATGTTTCTAATTAATAGGAAAAATTAATTTTGAAAAATTATGGTCACTAACTATGTGGATTAGTATACATAGCAAAAATCAAGGTTGTAGTCTGATACAGACATCATCTTACAATTAAAAATCAATTAATTCTTTATCTTTCCTACATAGAGAATTTCAATACATATCGTCTATGTACACGAAAATAAATAAATAAAAAATTTTGTGTAGGCGATATCTATATTATATCACTTCAATTTTCATCCAACAGATTTGTTGTTGTTATAATATGAACATTAAAATTTTTTTTTAAAACACAAAAATGAAATTACAACAAAAATCTCTAAGATCTAAAAAAACATTCTTGTTTGATCGTGTTCATACAAAACAACAAATCATATTCATCTTTTGTACGATCACATTGGTCGATATTTCCAGGTATTGTTTCAATTTTCACCCAGCAGATATTTTAGATATTATTTTTTTAGTTTTAGAATATTTTTATTTCTAAATTATTTTTTTTTATTTATTTTTTTAAATTCAATTTGTACAATTTATATATATATATATATATATATATATATATATATATATATATATATATATATATATATACATATATATATATATATATATATATATATATATATGTATATTCTATAGATACATTTTTATTCGTGCTAAATATACACTTGTACAATGCATCTTACATACATATGTATATCAGTTTAAAGTAATTTCCAAAACGATATCGTTTTTAAATTGTCAGAATTGTCAGAAATTGTAACTAAAAATTCTTATATGATCATCTTTATTCTGTATAATAATGTCCAGCTAGGTAATATATATGTATTTATTTGTTTGATCATTTGTTTGTTTGTATTTCATTCTAACCGATATGCATATATACGAAAAACAGAAACAACAACAACAAAAAATCTTGCTTCCATCATTTATCTATGTGAGTGTGCAACATAATATATTCTAACATCCATATACAACAAAACGTTCATACAAAACAATAACAAATCATATCCTGATATCTATAGTGTTAAATTTCACTTTTTATTTTTAAACCTTTACTATCGTTAAATTTCAATAATAAAATCAAGGTTGTAGTCAGATAGACAGACATCATCTCGCAATTAAAAAAATAATAATTCTTTATCTTTCCTACTTATAGAATTTCATTCGCATCAATACAATGCCGAAAACATGTACATTTTTTTGTGTAGGCGATATCTATATTATATCACTTCAATTTTCATTCAAGAGATTTTTTGTTGTGGTAATGATGTATACATTAATATTTTCTAGAAACAAAAATTCATGTTTGATCGTGTTCATACAAAATAATAAGTCATATTCTCTTATCTATAGTGTTAAATTTCACTTTTTTTTTTAAAACCTTTACTATCGTGAAATTTCATTAATAAAATCAAGGTTGTAGTCTGATACAGACATCATCTAACAATTAAAAAATAATAATTCTTTATCTTTCCTACTTATAGAATTTCAATCGCATCAATACAATGCCGAAAACATGTAAATTTTTTTGTGTATGCGATATCTATATTATATATTATATTAGTTCAATTTTCATTCAACAGATTCGTTGTTGTTGTTATGATGTATACATTAATATTTTCCAGAAACAAAAATTCATGTTTGATCGTGTTCATACGAAACAACAACGACAAATCATATTATTCAGATATCAATAGTGTTAAATTTCAATTTTTTATTTTTTATTTTTAAAAACCTTTACTACATTCTAAAAGTACAACCCTCATAATACCGCCGCTCCGCACCGAGTTCGTACCTATTTTTTTTATCGATATATTTTTATTTTTTAATTTTTTTAATTTTTTTTTTTAGAATTTTAATACTTTCCCACATCATCAGATTTTTTCCCACAATGCTATGACGTCACAATTCTTGGAAGTGAAATTTGATACTGCGGAAATAAAAATATTGAAATTCCATGAAAGTCAATGACCTTGTGTTAATTTCGGGGTCATTGACTTTCATGGAATTTAAATATTTTTATTTCCGCAGTATCAAATTTCACTTTTTTTTTTCCCCACAGGTATCAAATTCAAAATTTTTTTTTTTTTCCCCACAGGTATGAAATTTCAAGGTCAGGTGTCAAATTACAAATTTTCCCACGCCAAACCGCCACAACACCTACTCTCACCACACATTTTATTTGTCAGTTCGGTGCTCCTGAGTCTATCGTGCCCGATCAGGGCAGTAATTTCATGAGTGAAATGTTTAAACATACTTGTAAGCTTCTTGCTATAAAAAAATTTAATACAACTGCGTACCATCCACAATCAAATGGCGCACTAGAACGATCACATCGAACATTAGCAGAATACATTAGAAACTTTTTCGACGGTGACCAATTAAATTGGGACGAATGGATCCCATTTGCCATATTCACGTACAACTCTTCACCGCATTCTACTACAAATTATATGCCTTATGAATTAGATTTTGGACATAAACCACTACTGCCTAGTTCATTAAAGAAAGAACCAGAGCCAATTTACAATTATAATGACTATACCTACGAATTGAAAAATAAATTGCAAACAGCCTGGCAGATAGCCTATAAGCATTTAGTCCATATCAAGAAAATATTCAAAGCCTATTATGATCGTGGTGCTTCAACCTCCACACAATTTCATGTCAGTGACCAAGTCCTTTAGAGAAATGAAAGAGCAGCTACAAAATTAGATCCTTTGTGGTTAGGTCCTTACGAAATAATAAAAATTAATTCGAAGGAAAATTCAACAATTCGCATTAATCGAAAAAATGTTACCGTGCATAACAATCGTATCAAATTATACAAATAATAAATATATTATTGAAGTTATATGAACTTTACTTATAGTTAATTGCCTGTAATTTAAATTGTTTTTTTACTTATTGAAATATTTTAACATTAGAGTGAAATCGTTTCTTAAATGTATTGTTTGTTCATAGACCATTCTATTAATTTATTATCCATATTATACTTACAATTGAAGTTTGATAACATTTAATAAGAAATGAAATAACACTTTCTTATAATAGAAGGTAATATTTAATGTAATATATAGTTATATTTGTATATTTTATATTATTTAAAATAAAAATAAAATTAAATAAATAAATAAATTTGAAAAACAAAAAAAAATAATAAAATAAAAAATTTAAAAAAAAAATAAAAAAAATAAAAAGATATTCATTTAAATTAAATTAATATCTAAATTAAATATTGAATTACTTTTATTATTATTATTAATAAATTGAATTAATTTTATTATATTATATTATTGTATTGTGTATCATTATTATTATATTATATTATTGTAAAATAAATCATTTAATGATTTATTTATTTTTAGGGGGAAGGGATGTAGTGAATGCTTACCCTATTCTCTTCTATAATTTATATTTGTATATACATTTTACATTATATGCTTATTTTTATGTATTTTTCATTGTATTGTAAATGCTAATTATTACCAATATCATATGCTATTATACCGGGTGTTTTTTTTAAACTGAGACGATCAAATATCTCGAAAAATAGCCACTCTACGGAAAAAATGTCCATAATCAAAATTTATTCATACCGCGGGGGAAATACATTAGTGCAAAAAAAAAAGTCCCCCCACCCCCGCTTTGTAGGTGGGGCGGGGGTAACTTTTAAACTAAGATAGGAAGCCATATTTTTTATTGCAGATACGGATTATACGACTAAAAGTACGTATGATTTGAATGAAATATTTTGTTCGGTTCATGATAGATGGCGTTGTAATCGACGAAATTCAATTTTTCAATTTCTCCTTCTTAGAACACACGCATTCGATTCTGCAATACGTTTGAAATAAAAAACATCAAGTTTTCATTGGAAATACTCGAAATTCGTCATCAAAACAATTTATTCAGTTTTGTAAATCTAAATAAGTGTTCAAAATTAATTTCAAGTTTTATTATTAAATTTCAAAAATACAAAATTCAGGTCATCATTTTGAACACTTATTTTAGATTTACAAAACTGAATAAATTGTTTTGATGACGAATTTCGAGTATTTCCAATGAAAACTTGATGTTTTTTATTTCAAACGTATTGCAGAATCGAATGCGTGTGTTCTAAGAAGGAGAAATTGAAAAATTGAATTTCGTCGATTACAACGCCATCTATCATGAACCGAACAAAATATTTCATTCAAATCATACGTACTTTTAGTCGTAGAATCCGTATCTGTAATAAAAAATATGGCTTCCTATCTTAGTTTAAAAGTTACCCCCGCCCCACCTACATAGCGGGGGTGGGGGGACTTTTTTTTTTGCACTAATGTATTTCCCCCGCGGTATGATTAAATTTTGATTATGGACATTTTTTCCGTAGAGTGGCTATTTTTCGAGATATTTGATCGTCTCAGTTTAAAAAAAACACCCGGTATACATAATTGTTTATTGCCAATATCAGATACTTTCATATAATAGTGATAGATAGAATGACTGTTATCCAAAAGAATTGTTAGACCAGAAGAAGTTGTGATCTTGGTCCAGTATCAATAATTAAATAAATTGTAATTTAGATATTAGAATCTATAAAAATTGTTAAATTGTATTACATATAATAATAATTATATAAAATAAAATTGTTGTTTGTGCTAAAAGTGAACACATTAATTGAGTGATTATTCTCTACCCATCGTTAATGATTATAACACATATCACACAATTAAAAAATTAAATTAATAACTATTTCATTTCTTTTAAAATATACACCACAAAATTTTATTATATTTATTAATAACAAATAAATAAAATTGGTCCCCACAAATTACCAGAAATTTAAATTATTTTAAATATGCAACAAAGTTTTTTTAGACATAATAATCTTTTTAGCACAATTATAACATAAGAATTGAACTGTAGAACAAACTGAACTGACATACACTCATCGGTCTTATTAAAATCACTGTCCAGAGAAATTTCGAATCTATTATCAAGAGATGAGTGTATTCCTTATGTAGCATCTTAATTTCATACGAAATATGTCGTTGCCGATCCATTGTTCAAAAATATAATTTATTTATATGTTAAAAATTAAAAAATTTAATTTGTTAAAAATATTTCAATTTAAACTAAATTAAATTTACACACAAACACACCACAATGTTACTATAGTTAAAATATTCAACGGACTATACTGTACAATCTCAATTACAGAATAACATTATTACCACCAATCACAATGTGTACTCCGAATAATTATGAAATCAACCTTCTCTTACTGATGAACTAGTTCAGATACTGTTTTTCTTTTTTCCAAAAACTAAAAACTAAGTAACAATTAATAAAAATTGTCTAAGAAAATTTGTCCAACATATCAAACATACTAACATGAGTGCACCTAGTTATGTAACTAGCTAGACATACCATTTGCAAAACAATACAAATTATGGTTTCTTACGAACTCTAAAGCGATTATTGTTCGGTAAACGCGTCATAATTTTTTTTTACCATATTTCGTAACAATTTGTTATATGGAATCGAAAGTTACAAGGTAATATTTTCATTACACTACCGAATTTATAACTATAGGCGAACAATAAAACTAATACTTTGTGTATATAATTAGGAAATTCGATAGTGTTCGGATTGTTTGGTTTAATCTGCGGTCCTTGTGGTGAACGTTAGTAGTTGATATATAGTTATGTGTGATATAGCTGGTAATGATTACAGGAAAAGTTGAAAAATTTAACAACAATTACTTAATTTTTATTATTAAATTCAATGACATACATGTAAAAAGTCTAACAAAAAAAAAATATAGTTTACATATTGATATGATATACATACATATATCAATATTATATCGTTCCCCGCACAGAACACGTTGAAATATGATTTATCCCAATTTGATTGGAAATGGAAAATTCTGGGAAGTAACACCAAAAATACATTTTTTATCATATTTTGGTACAAAGGGAGATACGAGTAGGTATTTAAGACAACCAAATACTAATAATAATTCCATAGCAAACAATTAAATTGACTTCTACCTAAATAAATTAAATTCCAGAAATTTGGGTCGGAGTATAAACCATTAATAATTAAATATGTTAAACACAAACAAATAATTGGGGAATCGAACTTAATTAAAAAATAAAAGTAATATGAGTTATGCACAATACAATAAAATTTAAAAAAATCCACAATATAAAGATAAATTAAATTTTAATCACAATCACTGGAGTACATTTTATAATATTATTAAATAATTTACCAAATTTTTCTTCTTAAATCAAACATTGATACCATAATTGCCACACTTGATTTTAAATTTAAATTTATTAAAAAATGTTCAGTACAATATTTTAGTTGAATTAATTGTTACAAAATACAAATGACACTCGAACTATATCGCGCTACTCTTCTTTATAGAATAACATTGATACAAGCGATTTTTACATAAACAAATCACAATAATGTAATTCTACAAACACAAGAATGACATCAAATTTTTTATGTTTAATAAATTAGTATATATTTCAGCAAAAATGGGAAAAAACTCTTCCTTGCTGACACTGAAAACTACATACCATATATGTATGTATATTGTATATACTATATACAGTAAAAAAAACAATATAATTGATAAAGGATTTTCTCAGAAAATATGATTATTATACATACTGACAATACTGTGTCAATCACGCAATTGCAAATCATTTTTTGACTTTAAGGTTTCGATTCTATTTATGTAACTAGCCTACATACATAATATTTCCAGAACTATACAAATTTTAGTTTCGCACAAATTGTAATTCCATTATATAGGTCAAGTTTAGATTTATACAGGGAATATATCCTGAGAATTTTTTTCATAACATTCTACATTTTTTAATGCACGGGAAAAATTAGCTTATCAAATTGAAAATTGTTCCCGCTTTGATCTACAAACTCTTAACCGTTCGCGAATAATTGTTGAGAGAAATGCCTCTCTATACATCATTTTCCTTAAATTTGATGATTTTTAAAACTATTCTTTAAATTACATCTCCATAAGTTAGATACTACTACGTATCGTGTTCATTATACGTCTAACTATTTTAATTTTGCCACAACCACAAATGCATTGAAATATTATGATGGTGAGGATATACCATGTTAATAGATGGTTTATTAATTTTATGTAATAAACAGGAGATCTAATTATACATGTATGGTTGTACAATTGCACGTCAAACGTCTGGATGACTGTGTATTATTAATTGACTGTATCTTTAATCTATTTTTAATCTCAGGTTTGATTAATTGTTAAAGTTATTAATTAAACTATTAATAGTTGTACTTGATTTTTAAATAATAACTGATATTTTCAAAGTTTTAGGGCTCTGATTTGTATATTTGACATATTTTTGAATCCTCTGCTCGACTTGCATAAACATGACAGACAAACCAACTGGTTAGTTCACACTGAAAATGAGGGAGAAACCTCTTTGAAAAAAATTTATTAATACTGTTTCGTGTTTTACTCGTACTTTTAACTAATTAGTAGTAAATTGTACGTAATGTACACTCTAGTGTTTCCAGAATTCCTGGAAAGTATCAACCCAGGGATTTTGGATTCGCAATTTGAATCGCAGATAATCCCCGGGATTAAAATTTTAGTCAGTTGTTTATAAATTTCTTGTTGCTTCTTAAATAACTTGAATTTATGAAATTTCATTCTTACCAAATAGCGAAGTGATAGAAATCATACTATTTTAAAGCCATTTTGAAAGTTGCTTGATTTTGTAAGAAGCGAAACAATTTGTGCGTTTGTATTAATCGTAAATCAAAAAGCGCAGACCCCAAACTAACCTGAAAAAGTTGAATTATATAAAATCAGCACATGAATATTATAAATTTCATTAACCTAGAATTTGAGTTCGTAAAGTTTTCAAAAATTTACTTTTAATTCAAAATTAGCTGGAGTGATTATTCTAAAGTTGAATGATTGTGTTTAACTTTAATATATGAAATTTATCATATAATATCGAAATTTATTAACCCGTGTCGCGGTTAACTCCAAACTATATGATAATAATAATAATAATAACAGTGTTAAAGGCCATTACTGGCCCCTTACTGAATCAACAATCTGGCTCCAACGGTTCCGATCCTGAGCTTGGTCTTCATACTGTCTTAGACAATCTGAAGAGGCCAGGTCGTTCTCTACATCGTGGAGCCATCTTCGCCTGCAACGACCTCTGCGCCTACCATATGGTGGCTCTCCTTTCAGAGATCGCTGCACAATTCGTTCCGGATCAGCACGCAGAACGTGACCGAGCCAGCGTACTCGCTGAGATCTAACTTCATGTACAATATCGGGGATCTTCATCAGATCTCTGATCTCGAAATTGTACAGAGCTCGGTATGTACCATCTATTTGGCGTTTAGGGCCGTAAATCACACGCATGATTCTTCTCTCAAATGTAAGGAACCATCTCTCGTACTCATCCGTCAGCGCCCAACTTTCACATCCAAACATAACAACGGGCCTGATCAACGCTTTGTAAAGCTTCAGCTTCACGGCACTTGATAAGTGTTTAGATTTTAGCAGTGGCCTTAGAGGATATAAAGAACGACTGCCAGCTGCCAGCCGCACTTTAATATCCTCACCCACACTGTTATCGTGAGTGATAAGAGAGCCCAAATATTTGAACCTCCTCACTCCCTCAAACGTGTGGTGGCCACTACTAAAATCTGGTGTGCCATTGTCTCTAAAACCAGAGATCAGGTATTTCGTTTTGGACTCATTGATCTGGAGTCCAATAGAAGCTGAAAACTCTACAAGCGGATCAAGTATTTCTTTCACTCCGTTGCTATTCAGTCCAATCACGCATATGTCATCTGCATATGCAAGCACTTGATTGGACTGGCGATATAAGATGTTGCGCTGAGGTGTTTCAGTTTTACGAAAGATGTACTCCAACATGAGATTAAAGAGTATCGGGGACAGAGCATCTCCCTGCCGAACACCCGAGTTAACTGCAAAAATTGTCGATAGCCTGTTCTCAACTTTAACACAGCATTGAGACTGCGTCACTGTCATCCTACACAGTCGTACCAATTTTGTTGGCATTCCTAGGTATTCCAGGGCAGACCACAAACTCTCTCGATTGATCGAGTCGTAGGCCTGCCGGAAATCCAGGAAAACCTGATGTACGGAGATGGATGTCTCATAATATTTAGATAGAATCATCCGCAGCGAAAAGACCTGATCAGTGACTGATCGATTCGGACGAAATCCTCCCTGATAGTCACCAACCAAGCCCTCCGCCAGAGGAGTGATTCTATCCAATAAAATGTATGACAGTAACTTGTATGCTGTGCAAAGGAGAGCTATACCGCGATAATTCTCACACTTCAAGCGGTCTCCCTTCTTGAAGATGGGGCATATCGCAGCCACTTTCCATTCATCAGGCATAACTTCGGTTCGCCATACTAATCGAATAAGGTCGAAAAGACAGTTCCACAAAGTATCCCCTCCGAATATCAAGAGCTCCGAATTAATGCAGTCCACTCCAGGTGAGCGGTTTCGTTTCATTCTCTGCATGGCCTTAGTGAATTCCTCATGGGATGGCTCCTGTGCAAATCTCCGCAGACTGTTTTAGAGGTGGCTCAACAACAGTCTGTGACGCATGATGAACATCAAGCAGCTCAGTAAAGTGTCCACTCCATGCGTCAATTACTGCGTCGATGTTGACACAGAGGTTTCCATCCCGGTCCCGAATGGCGGTTGACGAAGGCCTGAAAGTATGGTGCAATCCAGTAATTCCTTTAAAGAAATTACGTGAACTACGCTCATTGCTGAGTTGTTGTACTTTCAGAACCTCGGCCTTCCACCATTCTCGCTTCTTCCGTCTACAAATCCGCTTAGCTGCCCTTCTTGCAAGAGCTGCCTTGTTTTTCCTTGCGATTGTGAGACGTTGTTGCACTTCATTATGGGCTATATTTTGTTGCTCAACTGCAAGATAATAATTAGTTTTAAAATTCGAAATATGGTTGAATTGCATTTTAATTCCGAACTAATAAAATTTTGCTAAAACTTCACTTTAAATTGGTTTAAAAACGCTTAAGCTCTAAATTGATTCGAATTAAAAATTATCAACGAATAATGTACGTCGAAATTTGATATATGAGAAAATTGGAAATTTTTGAAAATTTTTTAAAACTTTGAATTCCGAATATTAAAATTCATTTCCGTAAGTTCACAACACTTTGTAAAAATTTAGTTCAAAATTTCATCAATCTTATTTTTAGATTACCTAAATCGAAATTTAATAAAATAAAAAATTAAACAAATCCCCACAATTTCTAAAATAGAATTTAAGGCATTTGTATGTAATATCCAAATGTTAAATATTGTTTCAATCGAATTTTCTAAAAATCGTAATTTTTAAAAGTATATACATAGTAGGGCAATTTTCAAAAATTCAATAATTCTAATTGATATTTAGAACCTTCAATTGTAAGTAGTTTCAAAAGTTAGATAATCTAAAATTGCAATCCCAGAATTTTCTTAAATTTTTCAAAATGTAAGTAACATTTCACTTTTAATGAAATTCAATAAATTGGAAGAAAAAAAGATTTATTATTTTCAAAATTTAAGAATTTCTGTTTATTTATTTATAATGTTTCTGATTATTTTCAACATATCAAAGTCAACATATCAAAGTTTCCGGAAGCTAAATTATTTTTATTTTAAATGCTTGGCTGTGTAATGAAAATTAGATCGACTACTAATGATGATAGGATGGAATCTCCACTACCACTTACAATCAATAAAGAGGTGAACGAGTACAACTTAATTGAAGGTGTTGGAAGAAATTCAAATTTTTAACTGTAGTTGGTCAATGGACAACCAAATAAAATTGAATGATAGATTTTAATTGTGGGAAAAAAACATTGGATAGAATAGAATATCCTTCGATGGAAAACACATCTCTCAAAACGAAGTGTAAAAAATCAGAAAAAAAAATTTAAAATTTAGAACAGCAACAGCATGAAAATTCCAGTAGCAGAAAGAACATATATGAGAGTTTTTTGAACGTGACCAATAAAAGCCTTAATCTCGCTTTTAGTGAGGGCCTAATAGGCATATCGTAGGAGAGCAAAAAATTGTAAGACATGTAATGCACTTTATGTGCCGAAGAGTTAAAAAAAATTTAGGATACAAATACATTTGGTTCCAAAAGTCAAGAATATTAATGAGGCTGATGGGACTGATTTATCTAATTTTTTATCTAATTTAGCTAGAAAACGTAAAAGTTTTACTGTTAAATTTCAAATTTTCTTATTCATAATAAACTAAAGTGAAAAATAATATAATTGTATGAGTACCATAAGGTATTGAAATTAAGGGAAATGAATTAAATATTTTAGTTAAATTGATTATCACAACTATCACAAATTATAACTTTTCGGAAAGCTCCAAAACAAGGCTATCTTAATTTCGAGAAATGCTTATAGACGCAGAAATATTTTAACAAATGAAAATTTTTGTTCAATATCAATTATTTCTTCAGATAACAGTAACACTTATAGTTTGTTTGAAAGGAAATTTTATAAGCTTTAAATGAATGTAATATTTTAAAATTGGTAGAATAGGATTCTATGTCAGAAGGCTCCTGTTTAAACGCTTATAACTTGAAAGGCTGGCTTGTCAGTGCGAAGTGGAATAACAAAGGTATCTTCGTTTTGATCAAGGAATCCAATGGTACCACCCGTGTCAGCGAATATTGGGACACCCTGTGTATAATATTAGAAATTGGGATAAAAAATCGTTTAAAGAGAAAATAAAATTTATATTTCTTTTTAATTAATACTAAAACATAATATTAAAAATTAACAATTTAATTTATTTCTAGACAAAATCATTGACTAGTTTAGAATTTTTATTTGTAATAATATATGCGAGTGAAGTTAGAACTAAATTAGAACTAAATAAAAAAAATAAAAAATAGTTTTAACTTAGTACAAACTTCACACGCCATATATGACTTGTGAAGTTTATACTAAAACTAAATATTTGTGAATGTATTAGTCAAATAATAGTATATTATAAAATACAGTCATCATTTAGGCAAATAATCAAACATTTAAAAAGTAACATTGAATAATTAATTTACTTCCTTTTATCATAAAAATTTATGAAATAAATAAAGCTATTTACCACAAATCTCACTTTATCTCACTAAAATTTTCAATAGATCAGAACTAACACTACAATCTTGCCTAACCGTTTGAAAAGCTAGTGGCTCAGTAAATTTACCCTATAGGATTTTCTTAAGAAATTGCTTATCTTAAGATTTTCACTATGTAGCACAAATCTTATTATGATTTTTCGATAGGCCTGAATTAACACTACAATCATGCCAAACCGTTTGAAAAGCTAATGGCTTTCACATGGTCAAATTGAGGTTTCAGTAAATTTACACTATAGGATTTTCTTAAGAAATTGCGTATCTTAAGATTTTCACTATTTAGCTCAAATCTTACTATGATTTTTCGATAGGCCTGGACCTAGCAATACAATCATGCCAAACCGTTTGAAAAGCTAATGGCTTTCACATGGTCAAATTGAGGTTTCAGTAAATTTACACTATAGGATTTTCTTAAGAAATTGCGTATCTTAAGATTTTCACTATGTAGCACAAATCTTACTATGATTTTTCGATAGGCCTGAATTAACACTACAATCATGCCAAACCGTTTGAAAAGCTAATGGCTTTCACATGGTCAAATTGAGGTTTCAGTAAATTTACACTATAGGATTTTCTTAAGAAATTGCGTATCTTAAGATTTTCAATATTTAGCACAAATCTCACTATGATTTTTCGATAGGCCTGGACTAGCAATACAATCATGCCAAACTGATTGAAAAGCTAATGGCTTTCACATGGTCAAATTGAGGTTTCAGTAAATTTACACTATAGGATTTTCTTAAGAAATTGCGTATCTTAAGATTTTCACTATTTAGCACAAATCTTACTATGATTTTTCGATAGGCCTGAACTAACACTACAATCATGCCAAACCGTTTGAAAAGCTAATGGCTTTCATATGGTCAAATTGAGGTTTCAGTAAATTTACACTATAGGATTTTCTTAAGAAATTGCGTATCTTAAGACTTACACTATTTAGCACAAATCTTACTATGATTTTTCGATAGGCCTGAGCTAACACTACAATCATGCCAAACCGTTTGAAAAGCTAATGGCTTTCACATGGTCAAATTGAGGTTTCAGTTAATTTACACTATAGGATTTTCTTAAGAAATTGCGTATCTTAAGATTTTCACTATTTAGCACAAATCTTACTATGATTTTTCGATAGGCCTGAGCTAACACTACAATCATGCCAAACCGTTTGAAAATCTAATGGCTTTCATATGGTCAAATTGAGGTTTCAGTAAATTTACACTATAGGATTTCCTTAAGAAATTGCGTATCTTAAGACTTTCACTATTTAGCACAAATCTTACTATGATTTTTCGATAGGCCTGAACTAACACTACAATCATGCCAAATCGTTTGAAATGCTAATGGCTTTCACATGGCCAAATTGAGGTTTCAGTAAATTTACACTATAGGATTTTCTTAAGAAATTGCGTATCTTAAGACTTACACTATTTAGCACAAATCTTACTATGATTTTTCGATAGGCCTGAACTAACACTACAATCATGCCAAATCGTTTGAAATTCTAATGGCTTTCACATGGTCAAATTGAGGTTTCAGTAAATTTACACTATAGGATTTTCTTAAGAAATTGCTTATCTTAAGAATTTCACTATTTAGCACAAATCTTACTATGATTTTTCGATAGGCCTGAGCTAACACTACAATCATGCCAAACCGTTTGAAAATCTAATGGCTTTCATAT
Organism: Tipula unca; assembly: GCA_951394425.1. Lineage (NCBI taxonomy): Eukaryota > Metazoa > Arthropoda > Insecta > Diptera > Tipulidae > Tipula > Tipula unca. The sequence continues at coordinate 17,921,849 of OX596383.1, read as the reverse complement.
GGTCAAATTGAGGTTTCAGTAAATTTACACTATAGGATTTCCTTAAGAAATTGCGTATCTTAAGACTTTCACTATTTAGCACAAATCTTACTATGATTTTTCGATAGGCCTGAACTAACACTACAATAATGCCAAATCGTTTGAAATGCTAATGGCTTTCACATGGTTAAATTTAGGTTTTAATTAAAAACAAATGCAATTAGAACCCAGAGTTGAATCTTATCAAAAACTTATAGGTGAAGAAATAAAACTATTTTATATTTTTAATATTATAATTTATTCCTTACAAAATAAACACTTTTTATTGCATATAATAAAATAAATATTGCAATTTTGATGAACGCGTCTTTCACAATCTAAGTATATTTCGCTTAAAGAAGTTTCATTAAAATCACCAAAACAAACTAAGCAATGTTGTAGCATAGATAATGATTCCTCTGCAATTTTATCTAGTAAAAATTGTCTATACATTTGAACTTCATTTAAATACTCGTGTTCATTTTTTCCGTGTATTTTTGGCAGATATTTATTATTTGTTAATAAGTCCATTGCATAGATTATCAATGGGCCACAAAAATCCTAAAATGTAAATTTACTGAAACCTCAATTTGACCATGTGAAAGCCATTAGCTTTTCAAACGGTTTGGCACTATCGTAGTGTTAGTTCAGTTCTATCGAAAAATCAAAATAAGATTTGTGCTAAATAGTGAGAATCTTAAGATACGCAATTTCTTAAGAAAATCCTATAGTGTAAATTTACTGAAACCTCAATTTGACCATGTGAAAGCCATTAGCTTTTCAAACGGTTTGGCATGATTGTATTACTAGGTCCAGGCCTATCGTAAAATCATAGTAAGATTTAAGTTAATAGAGAAAATCTTAAGATACGCAATTTCTTAAGAAAATCCTATAGTGTAAATTTACTGAAACCTCAATTTGACCATGTGAAAGCCATTAGCTTTTCAAACGGTTTGGCATGATTGTAGTGTTAGTTCAGGCCTATCGAAAAATCATAATAAGATTTGTGCTAAATAGTGAAAATCTTAAGATACGCCATTTTTTAAGAAAATCCTATAGTGTAAATGTACTGAAACCTCAATTTGACCATGTGAAAGCCATTAGCTTTTCAAACGGTTTGGCATGATTGTAGTGTTAGTTCAGGCCTATCGAAAAATCATAATAAGATTTGTGCTAAATAGTGAAAATCTTAAGATACGCAATTTCTTAAGAAAATCCTATAGTGTAAATTTACTGAAACCTCAATTTGACCATGTGAAAGCCATTAGCTTTTCAAACGGTTTGGCATGATTGTAGTGTTAGTTCAGGCCTATCGAAAAATCATAGTAAGGTTTTTGCTAAATAACGAAAATCTTAAGATACGCAATTTCTTAAGAAAATCCTATAGTGTAAATTTACTGAAACCTCAATTTGACCATGTGAAAGCCATTAGCTTTTCAAACGGTTTGGCATGATTGTAGTGTTAGTTCAGGCCTATCGAAAAATCATAATAAGATTTGTGCTAAATAGTGAAAATCTTAAGATACGCAATTTCTTAAGAAAATCCTATAGTGTAAATTTACTGAAACCTCAATTTGACCATGTGAAAGCCATTAGCTTTTCAAACGGTTTGGCATTATTGTAGTGTTAGTTCAGTTCTATCGAAAAATCAAAATAAGATTTGTGCTAAATAGTGAAAATCTTAAGATACGCCATTTTTTAAGAAAATCCTATAATGTAAATTTACTGAAACCTCAATTTGACCATGTGAAAGCCATTAGCTTTTCAAACGGTTTGGCATGATTGTAGTGTTAGTTCAGGCCTATCGAAAAATCATAGTAAGGTTTGTGCTAAATAATGAAAATCTTAAGATACGCAATTTCTTAAGAAAATCCTATAGTGTAAATTTACTGAAATCTTAATTTGACCATGTGAAAGCCATTAGCTTTTCAAACGGTTTGGCATGATTGTATTGCTAGGTCCAGGCCTATCGAAAAATCATAGTAAGATTTGAGCTAAATAGTGAAAATCTTAAGATACGCAATTTCTTAAGAAAATCCTATAGTGTAAATTTACTGAAACCTCAATTTGACCATGTGAAAGCCATTAGCTTTTCGAACGGTTTGGCATGATGGTAGTGTTAGTTCAGGCCTATCGAAAAATCATAATAAGATTTTTGCTAAATAGTGAAAATCTTAAGATACGCAATTTCTTAAGAAAATCCTGTAGTGTAAATTTACTGAAACCTCAATATGACCATGTGAAAGCCATTAGCTTTTCAAACGGTTTGGCATGATTGTAGTGTTAGTTCAGGCCTATCGAAAAATCATAGTAAGATTTGTGCTAAATAGTGAAAATCTTAAGATACGCAATTTCTTAAGAAAATCCTATAGTGTAAATTTACTGAAACCTCAATTTGACCATGTGAAAGCCATTAGCTTTTCAAACGGTTTGGCATGATTGTAGTGTTAGTTCAGGCCTATCGAAAAATCATAGTAAGATTTGTGCTAAATAGTGAAAATCTTAAGATACGCAATTTCTTAAGAAAATCCTATAGTGTAAATTTACTGAAACATCAATTTGACCATGTGAAAGCCATTGGCATTTCAAACGATTTGGCATGATTGTAGTGTTAGTTCAGGCCTATCGAAAAATCATAGTAAGATTTGTGCTAAATAGTGAAAGTCTTAAGATACGCAATTTCTTAAGAAAATCCTATAGTGTAAATTTACTGAAACCTCAATTTGACCATGTGAAAACCATTAGCTTTTCAAACGGATTGGCAGGATTGTAGTGTTAGTTCAGGCCTATCGAAAAATCATAGTAAGATTTGTGCTTAAAAGTGAAAGTCTTAAGATACGCAATTTCTTAAGAAAATCCTATAGTGTAAATTTACTGAAACCTCAATTTGACCATGTGAAAGCCATTAGCTTTTCAAACGGTTTGGCATGATTGTAGTGTTAGTTCAGGCCTATCGAAAAATCATAGTAAGATTTGTGCTAAATAGTGAAAGTCTTAAAATACGCAATTTCTTAAGAAAATCCTATAGTGTAAATTTACTGAAACCTCAATTTGACCATGTGAAAGCCATTAGCTTTTCAAACGGTTTGGCATGATTGTAGTGTTAGTTCAGGCCTATCGAAAAATCATAGTAAGATTTGTGCTAAATAGTGAAAGTCTTAAGATACGCAATTTCTTAAGAAAATCCTATAGTGTAAATTTACTGAAACCTCAATTTGACCATGTGAAAGCCATTAGCTTTTCAAACGGTTTGGCATGATTGTATTGCTAGTCCAGGCCTATCGAAAAATCAAAATAAGATTTGTGCTAAATAGTGAGAATCTTAAGATACGCAATTTCTTAAGAAAATCCTATAGTGTAAATTTACTGAAACCTCAATTTGACCATGTGAAAGCATTAGCTTTTCGAACGGTTTGGCATGATTGTAGTGTTAGTTCAGGCCTATCGAAAAATCATAATAAGATTTGTGCTAAATAATGAAAATCTTAAGATACGCAATTTCTTAAGAAAATCCTATAGTGTAAATTTACTGAAACCTCAATTTGACCATGTGAAAGCCATTAGCTTTTCAAACGGTTTGGCATGATTGTAGTATTAGTTCAGGCCTATCGAAATTTCATATTGAGATTTGTGCTACATAGTGAAAATCTTAAGATACGCAATTTCTTAAGAAAATCCTTTAGTGTAAATTTACTGAAACCTCAATTTGACCATGTAAAAGCCATTAGCTTTTCAAACGGTTTGGCATGATTGTAGTGTTAGTTCAGGCCTATCGAAAAATCATAGTAAGATTTGTGCTAAATAGTGAAAATCTTAAGATACGCAATTTCTTAAGAAAATCCTATAGTGTAAATTTACTGAAACCTCAATTTGACCATGTGAAAGCCATTAGCTTTTCAAACGGTTTGGCATTATTGTAGTGTTAGTTCAGTTCTATCGAAAAATCAAAATAAGATTTGTGCTAAATAGTGAGAATCTTAAGATACGCAATTTCTTAAGAAAATCCTATAGTGTAAATTTACTGAAACCTCAATTTGACCATGTGAAAGCTATTAGCTTTTCAAACGGTTTGGCATGATTGTAGTGTTAGTTCAGGCCTATCAGTATGTATTGTGGCGGTTTGGCGTGGGAAAATTTGTAATTTGACACCTGACCTTGAAATTTGACACCTTGAAATTTGATACCTGTGGGAAAAAAAAAAAAAAATTTGTAATTTGACACCTGTGGGAAAAAAAAAAAAAAAAGTGAAATTTGATACTGCGGAAATAAAAAATATTGAAATTCCATGAAAGTCAATGACCCTAAAAATTTACACAAGGTCATTGACTTTTATGGAATTTCAATATTTTTATTTCCGCAGTATCAAATTTCACTTCCAAGAATTGTGACGTCATAGCATTGTGGGAAAAAATCTGATGATGTGGGAAAGTATTAAAATTCTAAAAAAAAAAATTAAAAAAATTAAAAAAATTAAAATATATCGATAAAAAAAATAGGTACGAACTCGGTGCGGAGCGGCGGTATTATGAGGGTTGTACTTTTTAGAATGTGGTAAAGGTTTTTAAAAATAAAAAATAAAAAAAAAATTGAAATTTAACACTATTGATATCTGAATAATATGATTTATCGTTGTTGTTTCGTATGAACACGATCAAACATGAATTTTTGTTTCTGGAAAATATTAATGTATACATCATAACAACAACAACGAATCTGTTGGATAAAAATTGAACTAATATAATATATAATATAGATACCGCATACACAAAAAAAATTTACATGTTTTCGGCATTGTATTGATGCGATTGAAATTCTATAAGTAGGAAAGATAAAGAATTATTATTTTTTAATTGTTAGATGATGTCTGTATCAGACTACAACCTTGTTTTTATTAATGAAATTTTACGATAGTAAAGGTTTTTTTAAAAAAAAAAGTGAAATTTAACACTATAGATAAGAGAATATGACTTATTATTTTGTATGAACACGATCAAACATGAATTTTTGTTTCTGGAAAATATTAATGTATACATCATTACCACAACAACAAATCTCTTGAATGAAAATTGAAGTGATATAATATAGATATTGCCTACACAAAAAAAATTTACATGTTTGATAGATAGAGAATGAAATTCTATAAGTAGGAAAGATAAAGAATTATTATTTTTTTTTAATTGCGAGATGATGTCTGTTTATCTGACTACAACCTTGATTTTATTATTGAAATTTAACGATAGTAAAAGGTTTAAAAATAAAAAGTGAAATTTAACACTATAGATATCAGAATATGATTTGTTATTGTTTTGTATGAACGTTTTGTTAGTATATGGATATTAGAATATATTATGTTGCACACTCACATAGATAAATATCGGAAGCAAGATTTTTTTGTTGTTGTTTCTATTGTTCGTATATGCATATCGGATGGAATGAAATACAAACAAACAAATGATCAAACAAATAAATACATATACATGTATATTACCAGGCTGGACATTATCATACAGAATAAAGATGATCATACAAGAATTTTTAGTTACAATTTCTGATATAACTTAAAAACGATATCGTTTTGGAAATTACTTTAAACTGATATACATATGTATGTAAGATGCATTGTACAAGTGTATATTTAGCACGAATAAAAATGTATCTATATAATATACATACATATATATATATATATATATACATATATAAATTGTACAAATTGGATTTAAAAAATTAATAAAAAAATAATTTAGAAATAAAAATATTTTAAAACTAAAAAAAATAATATTTAAAATATCTGTTGGATGAAAATTGAAACAATACCTGGAAATATCGACCAATGTGATCGTACAAAAGATGAATATGATTTGTTGTTTTGTATGAACACGATCAAACAAGAATGTTTTTTTTTTTTTGATATTAGATCTTAGAGATTTTTGTTGTAATTTCATTTTTGTGTTTTTAAAAAAATATTAATGTACATATTATAACAACAACAAATCTGTTGGATGAAAATTGAAGTGATATAATATAGATAGCACCTACACAAAATTTTTTTATTTATTTATTTTCGTGTACATAGACGATATGTATTGAAATTCTCTATGTAGGAAAGATAAAGAATTAATTGTTTTTTAATTGTAAGATGATGTCTGTATCAGACTACAACCTTGATTTTTACTATGTATACTAATCCACATAGTTAGTGACCATAATTTATCAAAATTAATTTTTCCTATTAATTAGAAACATAATTACTAAGCATGAATTATAACAACAAATAATTTTTGGTTGTTGCTGTTGTAAATGGATGTTAGAATAAATTATGTTGCACATTCACACAAGTGAATATCGAAAGCAAGATTGTCGTTTATGTTTTTTTTTGTATATGAATATCTAATGGAATGAAATAAAAATGAAATGAAAGCTGGACATTATCATTCAGAATAAACATGATCATACAAGAATTTTTAGTTACAATTTCTGATATAACTTAAAAAACGATATCGTTTAGGAAATTACATTGAACTGATATACATATTATGTATGTATGATGCATTGTGCACGAATAAAAATTTATCTATAGAATATACATATGTATATACAAATATAAGTGTTTCGCGGGTTTTGGGTGAAAATTGAAATCATACAAAAGATCATACAAAAGATGAATATGATTTATTGTTTTTGTATGAACACGATCAAACAAGAATTTTTCTATTAAAAATTGTACAAATTGAATTAAAAAAATTTATAAAAAAAATATATTCTAAAAACTATATTCTAAAAAAAAAAATTATTATTATTTCAAAAATTACTTTCAATTAAAAAACCTTCACAAATTTAAATTAATTATTTTTCTATATTACATTACATAAAAAATGTAACATATAAAAATATGTAATATGAAATAATTTATTCTGTAAATATAATTATAATTTATTCCTTTTAGAAATTTTCCGCATATAATAACTTTTTTTATTTTAAAAAAATCTTAAAATGTGATATCATAACAACAATAAATCTGTTGGGTGAAAATCGAAACAATACCTGGAAATTTCGACAAATATGATCGTACAAAAGATGAATATGATTTGTGGTTTTGTATGGAATTTTTCTGTTTTTAAACAAAATTATACAAATAACCTTATGTATACCAACACACTTCTTTTTAAATATGGATTATTATTATTATTATTATTATTAAAATTGGCCGGAACCCACGAGGATTCCGCACTCAATGCCACAAAGGCCCATGGTGCAAACCTAGGATTCTATCCCAATTCGCAAACGCGCACTGCTGCCTTCGCAAACTGAACAAGTTTAGACCAAGGCAGAGAGGACAACTGATCTAAATTCAAAGACCTAAAGTTGAATACCCGAACTCGTATAGAGCTGAACGCAGGACAACTGCACACGAAGTGGAGGGAGTCGTCATCCTCCTCAAGGCAGTCCTCGCAAATAACATCATGCGCTAAACGCATACGATGTAGATGATCTTTAAAACGGCCATGTCCCGTAAGAATCGCTACCAAGACTCTTAACTGGCTCTTTTTTAAAGATAAAGCATACTTCGTGGACCTCAAATTGGGCTCCCCAATGAAGTACTTCGCCTTACGACAACCAAAAGTCGCAAGCCATTGAGACCTTAAGTCTTTCAGAGCGTAATCCTTAATAACTTTCTTACCGTAGTTGAAAGATATAGGAGTAGCTGGTTCAGGACCAATTAAAGTTGATTGGGAGCCAGCTTTGGCTAAACAATCCGCGATCTCATTGCCTATGATGTCACAATGAGCCGGAACCCACATGACCGTAACTTTATTGCTAGAACAAAGAAGGTTCAAGAATTGTTTGCATTCCTTGACGAGTTTAGAAACAGTCAAGGGATTTCTTAAAGAGTTAAGTACAGCTTTACTATCTGTACACAGTAGAATACTTTTGTTTTTAACAGCAAAATTTAAAGCCTCAATAACACTACGTGTCAGCGCTATTAGTTCCGCCTGAAAAACAGTACAAAGCGAACCAAGACTACCGCAACGTCTCAGATCCGTCCAAGGACAGTAGATTCCAAAGCCTGCACTGAGGTTAGAACGAGAACCATCGGAATAAAAGACAATGGACTCATCTAATTTATTAAGAAAAACATGCGAACTCCACAAATCTCTCGAGGGATAAGCCACCGAGAAAAGATTTGAGAAATGGAATTCGGGAAGTAGTCTGTCGTTAACCATATCGATTTCTGGTAAACATGAAGAATAATTACTAAAAATTTGTCGATGTCCCACGATAGAACCGAAGAGATTCCATGCCCCAATGCACCTCAGACGATAAGCTGCAGAACAGGCTGTACCTAGAATAAAGGTGCGTAACTGAGGCAAGGAAAGAATGGATTCCATAGCGAGAAGTGGAGTCGAGGACATAGCCCCCGTTATGGCTCTGCAAGCAAGGTTTTGTAGACCATTAAGCTTGGCTACAGAAGTCCTCAGATCAACTACTGGCCACCACACAATAGAGGCATACGATAGTAGCGGTAGGACCAGTGATTTATAGATAAAAGAAAGCATCCTAGGGCTTAAGCCCCAGGATTTTCCAAAGGCTCTTCTACATTGCCAAAAAATGGCAGTAGCTTTTTGAAGCTTGTAGTCCAAATATGGATTACTTTTCATATACTATTACGAACGATTCTTAGTACAACTAAAAAGATAGTTACTGATCTAAATTTTTCAAAATTAATTTTTCCTACTAATTAGAAACATAATTACTAATCGCGAATTACAACAAAAAATTTAGATCACTAACATGTATGTAAACTTATTTTCGTTGTGTATTTTAAGTTATACGAATAGAAGTGTCCTATTGAAAAAGTGTATCGTTGTTGAAAAAAAAAAACGGTACAAATTCGAAAACTTTTCTAGTTGTAAATTTTAACACCAGTTTAAAAACAAAAACATTTTTTAAGAGAAGACAATGAGTAAACTCATTTAGAAACAACCATTTACAGAGATCGGTCGCTTAAGAGTATTTGGTTCTGATTTTTAAAAAATAAAAATATTTATCAAAATAATAAATAACACTCTCTTCATAATGTCAATCGATAAACATCAAGTTGCATGCCTAGTATCGAAAATTATATCTGAAGAGTTTATTCGGGAAGGAATGTATGGAGTCTGTCTGCCTGCGTCTTTATTGCTCTTTGACCATTTAAAGAATTTTGGTATTAAAATGATGTATGGAAAGATGGTATACGATAATTTGGTACTTGCACCTATACATATATGGACCGAAATTCAAGAGATTTGTTGTTGTGGTAATGATGTATACATTAATATTTTCCAGAAACAAAAATTCATGTTTGATCGTGTTCATACAAAATAATAAGTCATATTCTCTTATCTATAGTGTTAAATTTCACTTTTTTTTTTGAAAAAACCTTTACTATCGTAAAATTTTATTAATAAAAACAAGGTTGTGGTCTGATACAGACATCATCTAACAATTAAAAAATAATAATTCTTTATCTTTCCTACTTATAGAATTTCAATCGCATCAATACAATGCCGAAAACATGTAAATTTTTTTTGTGTATGCGATATCTATATTATATATTATATTAGTTCAATTTTTATCCAACAGATTCGTTGTTGCTGTTATGATGTATACATTAATATTTTCCAGAAACAAAAATTCATGTTTGATCGTGTTCATACGAAACAACAACGATAAATCATATTATTCAGATATCAATAGTGTTAAATTTCAATTTTTTTTTTATTTTTTATTTTTAAAAACCTTTACTACATTCTAAAAAGTACAACCCTCATAATACCGCCGCTCCGCACCGAGTTCGTACCTATTTTTTTTATCGATATATTTTAATTTTTTTAATTTTTTTAATTTTTTTTTTTAGAATTTTAATACTTTCCCACATCATCAGATTTTTTCCCACAATGCTATGACGTCACAATTCTTGGAAGTGAAATTTGATACTGCGGAAATAAAAATATTGAAATTCCATAAAAGTCAATGACCTTGTGTAAATTTTTAGGGTCATTGACTTTCATGGAATTTCAATATTTTTTATTTCCGCAGTATCAAATTTCACTTTTTTTTTTTTTTTTCCCACAGGTGTCAAATTACAAATTTTTATTTTTTATTTTTTTTCCCCACAGGTATCAAATTTCAAGGTGTCAAATTTCAAGGTCAGGTGTCAAATTACAAATTTTCCCACGCCAAACCGCCACAATACCTACTCCTATCGAAAAATCATAATAAGATTTGTGCTAAATAGTGAAAATCTTAAGATACGCCATTTTTTAAGAAAATCCTATCGTGTAAATTTACTGAAACCTCAATTTGACCATGTGAAAGCCATTAGCCTTTCAAACGGTTTGGCATGATTGTAGTGTTAGTTCAGGCCTATCGAAAAATCATAGTAAGGTTTGTGCTAAATAGTGAAAATCTTAAGATACGCAATTTCTTAAGAAAATCCTATAGTGTAAATTTACTGAAACCTCTATTTGACCATGTGAAAGCCATTAGCATTTCAAACGATTTGGCATGATTGTAGTGTTAGTTCAGGCCTATCGAAAAATCATAGTAAGATTTGTGCTAAATAGTGAAAGTCTTAAGATACGCAATTTCTTAAGAAAATCCTATAGTGTAAATTTACTGAAACCTCAATTTGACCATGTGAAAGCCATTAGCTTTTCAAACGGATTGGCATGATTGTAGTGTTAGTTCAGGCCTATCGAAAAATCATAGTAAGATTTGTGCTAAATAGTGAAAGTCTTAAGATACGCAATTTCTTAAGAAAATCCTATAGTGTAAATTTACTGAAACCTCAATTTGACCATGTGAAAGCCATTAGCTTTTCAAACGGTTTGGCATGATTGTAGTGTTAGTTCAGGCCTATCGAAAAATCATAGTAAGATTTGTGCTAAATAGTGAAAGTCTTAAGATACGCAATTTCTTAAGAAAATCCTATAGTGTAAATTTACTGAAACCTCCATTTGACCATGTGAAAGCCATTAGCATTTCAAACGATTTGGCATGATTGTAGTGTTAGTTCAGGCCTATCGAAAAGTCATAGTAAGATTTGTGCTAAATAGTGAAAGTCTTAAGATACGCAATTTCTTAAGAAAATCCTATAGTGTAAATTTACTGAAACCTCAATTTGACCATATGAAAGCCATTAGATTTTCAAACGGTTTGGCATGATTGTAGTGTTAGTTCAGGCCTATCGAAAAATCATAGTAAGATTTGTGCTAAATAGTGAAAATCTTAAGATACGCAATTTCTTAAGAAAATCCTATAGTGTAAATTTACTGAAACCTCAATTTGACCATGTGAAAGCCATTAGCTTTTCAAACGGTTTGGCATGATTGTATTGCTAGTCCAGGCCTATCGAAAAATCAAAATAAGATTTGTGCTAAATAGTGAGAATCTTAAGATACGCAATTTCTTAAGAAAATCCTATAGTGTAAATTTACTGAAACCTCAATTTGACTATGTGAAAGCCATTAGCTTTTCAAACGGTTTGGCATGATTGTAGTGTTAGTTCAGGCCTATCGAAAAATCATAATAAGATTTGTGCTAAATAGTTAAAATCTTAAGAAACGCCATTTTTTAAGAAAATCCTATAGTGTAAATTTACTGAAACCTCAATTTGACCATGTGAAAGCCATTAGCTTTTCAAACGGTTTGGCATGATTGTAGTGTTAGTTCAGGCCTATCGAAAAATCATAGTAAGGTTTGTGCTAAATAATGAAAATCTTAAGATACGCAATTTCTTAAGAAAATCCTATAGTGTAAATTTACTGAAACCTCAATTTGACCATGTGAAAGCCATTAGCTTTTCAAACGGTTTGGCATGATTGTATTGCTAGGTCCAGGCCTATCGAAAAATCATAGTAAGATTTGAGCTAAATAGTGAAAATCTTAAGATACGCAATTTCTTAAGAAAATCCTATAGTGTAAATTTACTGAAACCTCAATTTGACCATGTGAAAGCCATTATCTTTTCAAACGGTTTGGCATGATTGTAGTGTTAGTTCAGGCCTATCGAAAAATCATAATAAGATTTGTGCTTAATAGTGAAAATCTTAAGATACGCCATTTTTTAAGAAAATCCTATAGTGTAAATTTACTGAAACCTCAATTTGACCATGTGAAAGCCATTAGCTTTTCAAACGGTTTGGCATGATTGTAGTGTTAGAGTTCAGGCCTATCGAAAAATCATAGTAAGGTTTGTGCTAAATAATGAAAATCTTAAGATACGCAATTTCTTAAGAAAATCCTATAGTGTAAATTTACTGAAACCTCAATTTGACCATGTGAAAGCCATTAGCTTTTCAAACGGTTTGGCATGATTGTATTGCTAGGTCCAGGCCTATCGAAAAATCATAGTAAGATTTGAGCTAAATAGTGAAAATCTTAAGATACGCAATTTCTTAAGAAAATCATATAGTGTAAATTTACTGAAACCTCAATTTGACCATGTGAAAGCCATTAGCTTTTCGAACGGTTTGGCATGATTGTAGTGTTAGTTCAGGCCTATCGAAAAATCATAATAAGATTTGTGCTAAATAGTGAAAATCTTAAGATACGCAATTTCTTAAGAAAATCCTATAGTGTAAATTTACTGAAACCTCAATTTGACCATGTGAAAGCCATTAGCTTTTCAAACGGTTTGGCATGATTGTAGTGTTAGTTCAGGCCTATCGAAAAATCATAGTGAGATTTGTGCTAAATAGTGAAAATCTTAAGAAAATCCTATAGTGTAAATTAACTGAAACCTCAATTTGACCATGTGAAAGCCATTAGCTTTTCAAACGGTTTGGCATGATTGTAGTGTTAGTTCAGGCCTATCGAAAAATCATAGTAAGGTTTGTGCTAAATAGTGAAAATCTTAAGATACGCAATTTCTTAAGAAAATCCTATAGTGTAAATTTACTGAAACCTCAATTTGACCATGTGAAAGCCATTAGCTTTTCAAACGGTTTGGCATGATTGTAGTGTTAGTTCAGGCCTATCGAAAAATCATAATAAGATTTGTGCTAAATAGTGAAAATCTTAAGATACGCAATTTCTTAAGAAAATCCTATAGTGTAAATTTACTGAAACCTCAATTTGACCATGTGAAAGCCATTAGCTTTTCAAACGGTTTGGCATGATTGTAGTGTTAGTTCAGGCCTATCGAAAAATCATAGTAAGATTTGTGCTAAATAGTGAAAATCTTAAGATACGCAATTTCTTAAGAAAATCCTATAGTGTAAATTTACTGAAACCTCAATTTGACCATGTGAAAGCCATTAGCTTTTCAAACGGTTTGGCATGATTGTAGTGTTAGTTCAGGCCTATCGAAAAATCATAGTAAGATTTGTGCTAAATAGTGAAAATCTTAAGATACGCAATTTCTTAAGAAAATCCTATAGTGTAAATTTACTGAAACCTCAATTTGACCATGTGAAAGCCATTAGCTTTTCAAACGGTTTGGCATGATTGTAGTGTTAGTTCAGGCCTATCGAAAAATCATAGTAAGATTTGTGCTAAATAGTGAAAATCTTAAGATACGCAATTTCTTAAGAAAATCCTATAGTGTAAATTTACTGAAACCTCAATTTGACCATGTGAAAGCCATTAGCTTTTCAAACGGTTTGGCATGATTGTAGTGTTAGTTCAGGCCTATCGAAAAATCATAGTAAGATTTGTGCTAAATAGTGAAAATCTTAAGATACGCAATTTCTTAAGAAAATCCTATAGTGTAAATTTACTGAAACCTCAATTTGACCATGTGAAAGCCATTAGCTTTTCGAACGGTTTGGCATGATTGTAGTGTTAGTTCAGGCCTATCGAAAAATCATAATAAGATTTGTGCTAAATAGTGAAAATCTTAAGATACGCCATTTTTTAAGAAAATCCTATAGTGTAAATTTACTGAAACCTCAATTTGACCATGTGAAAGCCATTAGCTTTTCAAAAGTTTTTGCATGATTGGATTATTAGTGCTTAGCCTTTTGTTTTGTATATGGTTGAGGACTTAGAACTATTTGGATATCCAATTTTTACATACTGCAATAAATACAATAAATAACTATGTAAATAATTTAATGTTCGCCTAAATGTCATATATTTTCGATATTCACTAATACATATACATATTACGTTGTTTTTGTTGGTTTAATTCTAATTTAGGATAAACTTCACAAGCGTAATAATATCGATATGTAAATTTTTAAAATTTTCAATACACTTTTTGGACAAGTTGATAGTTTTAAATTGATCTATTATAATGCATAATAATGCGAATTAAAATCTAAAGTTTCCAAATATTAAATGCAGCTAATGTATTTTGTTTTATGTTTAAGTATAATTTTTAAACAAGGGCAAATTTAGGAACTCCATGATCGATCGTACCCAATCAATATTAATTACAGATTCTTTCTTAAATTAAAATATTTTAAAATTGTACGAAGCTATATAATTGCTATATAAATTTATAAATTGCGCTCAAGTTCTTCACTTTTTACTTCTTTATACGCTTTTTACATTTGATACTATTTTCTATGGAATAAAATTCATTAGTTCATTTGCTATTTGTAAATAATATTAACTTTATTTTACGATGTTGAGGCAGGATCTTTTTAAAATTTGGTGAATAGACCTAAGTCGGCTAACAAAAAATTATTTTAAAGGATCCATTTTGTTCTTAAATCTTCCCGCAACCGCCTGTAAAAATACGATAATGTTACCTTGAATAATGATATATAAATGGATTGTGAAGTTTCTTATTCCTTTGCGGAAATTTCCTTTAACATACATTTTCTGTGATGTCGAAAAATGTACGGAAGCAGTACTAGTGCAAGTCGATGTTGTTAGTCTGAAATTAGAATATATCTTATTTAACTGCGATAAAACAGACTATATTTTTGAATACTCGTACCGTATTAAGATTTTTCATTATACATGTTCTTGGTGCGATTAAATCATTCGAGATGGATCGTAGGCAATTCGAATTTCAAGCATGAAAAATAAATATAATATACTTAATTATTTATGCTCACAAAACATTTAAAATTTATTGTAAAATTATTAAAGTTTTAAATTAAGTTTTAAAAAAATATTGAGAAACGCTTTAAAAATACAATTGGTAAACACTAAACGCACGATTTTTAATTGAAATGTTATTCAAACTTACAACAATTGTTTTAAAATACACAAGCCGCTATTTAAGTAAGTATTAACACTACAAATTCAATGTTTTATAATTTAATATGAAGTAACACTTTCACTAACAATTTTTTAGTAACTTTTCACAATGCGTTTCGATTATGTTACACTCAATCAAAGTATGATAAATCTCTTACTGTTAGTAATATTATGAATACTGCAATCATAACAAAATACAGTTGATCATAGAAAAATCAGAAATTTGAGAGGCACAATCATAATGAAAGCATGAAGTTTGATCTTGGATATGATTACAAGTATCATAATATAGTAAACTCATTCTTAAATAATGAATAAATGATTTTTCAAATTAAAACTATAATAGAAAATATCAAAATTATTTTAATATGATTCGTTTATCAAACTATAATTGTCATCATGCATTTATCATATTTTTCAAGTATAACTATTATGAAATTATTAACTAGTTATAGGGCCGACTGGTAATTTATTATTATGGATTTTCTGTCATGCTATAGATGTTCATGACATAGAATTTATCAGCTTTCATTTTATTAACTTGCACTACACTTATTCTATTTTCTTTTTAGTGACATTATGTAAAATATTTTAATTTACTAAAAAAAATACAAAATTGTATGTAACTATTTTTGGTATTTAACAAAGATTATTGCAAAAACGATGTTTTGAATTAGGAAATTAAAGAAATATGAATTATACACTATGCAAAAACGACAAAAACCCACAATATATTCTTAACACTTCTTAATCATTGGCGGAAATACAAATGTAGTGGAATCTTTATTTATATAGTAATAAAATAAAAAAATTGCATACCTAATTATTCTTCGTGGTTCCATTGTTATCCAAACACAATCACTTGATTTTAGATTAAGTTTATTAAAAAGATTTCAATATTTAATTTAGTTAAATAAATTTGTCTCTTTATAAAATGTGAATCGAACTATCTTGTGCTAAATAGTGAAAATCTTAAGAAAATCCTATAGTGTAAATTAACTGAAACCTCAATTTGACCATGTGAAAGCCATTAGCTTTTCAAACGGTTTGGCATGATTGTAGTGTTAGTTCAGGCCTATCGAAAAATCATAGTAAGGTTTGTGCTAAATAGTGAAAATCTTAAGATACGCAATTTCTTAAGAAAATCCTATAGTGTAAATTTACTGAAACCTCAATTTGACCATGTGAAAGCCATTAGCTTTTCAAACGGTTTGGCATGATTGTAGTGTTAGTTCAGGCCTATCGAAAAATCATAATAAGATTTGTGCTAAATAGTGAAAATCTTAAGATACGCAATTTCTTAAGAAAATCCTATAGTGTAAATTTACTGAAACCTCAATTTGACCATGTGAAAGCCATTAGCTTTTCAAACGGTTTGGCATGATTGTAGTGTTAGTTCAGGCCTATCGAAAAATCATAGTAAGATTTGTGCTAAATAGTGAAAATCTTAAGATACGCAATTTCTTAAGAAAATCCTATAGTGTAAATTTACTGAAACCTCAATTTGACCATGTGAAAGCCATTAGCTTTTCAAACGGTTTGGCATGATTGTAGTGTTAGTTCAGGCCTATCGAAAAATCATAGTAAGATTTGTGCTAAATAGTGAAAATCTTAAGATACGCAATTTCTTAAGAAAATCCTATAGTGTAAATTTACTGAAACCTCAATTTGACCATGTGAAAGCCATTAGCTTTTCAAACGGTTTGGCATGATTGTAGTGTTAGTTCAGGCCTATCGAAAAATCATAGTAAGATTTGTGCTAAATAGTGAAAATCTTAAGATACGCAATTTCTTAAGAAAATCCTATAGTGTAAATTTACTGAAACCTCAATTTGACCATGTGAAAGCCATTAGCTTTTCAAACGGTTTGGCATGATTGTAGTGTTAGTTCAGGCCTATCGAAAAATCATAGTAAGATTTGTGCTAAATAGTGAAAATCTTAAGATACGCAATTTCTTAAGAAAATCCTATAGTGTAAATTTACTGAAACCTCAATTTGACCATGTGAAAGCCATTAGCTTTTCGAACGGTTTGGCATGATTGTAGTGTTAGTTCAGGCCTATCGAAAAATCATAATAAGATTTGTGCTAAATAGTGAAAATCTTAAGATACGCCATTTTTTAAGAAAATCCTATAGTGTAAATTTACTGAAACCTCAATTTGACCATGTGAAAGCCATTAGCTTTTCAAAAGTTTTTGCATGATTGGATTATTAGTGCTTAGCCTTTTGTTTTGTATATGGTTGAGGACTTAGAACTATTTGGATATCCAATTTTTACATACTGCAATAAATACAATAAATAACTATGTAAATAATTTAATGTTCGCCTAAATGTCATATATTTTCGATATTCACTAATACATATACATATTACGTTGTTTTTGTTGGTTTAATTCTAATTTAGGATAAACTTCACAAGCGTAATAATATCGATATGTAAATTTTTAAAATTTTCAATACACTTTTTGGACAAGTTGATAGTTTTAAATTGATCTATTATAATGCATAATAATGCGAATTAAAATCTAAAGTTTCCAAATATTAAATGCAGCTAATGTATTTTGTTTTATGTTTAAGTATAATTTTTAAACAAGGGCAAATTTAGGAACTCCATGATCGATCGTACCCAATCAATATTAATTACAGATTCTTTCTTAAATTAAAATATTTTAAAATTGTACGAAGCTATATAATTGCTATATAAATTTATAAATTGCGCTCAAGTTCTTCACTTTTTACTTCTTTATACGCTTTTTACATTTGATACTATTTTCTATGGAATAAAATTCATTAGTTCATTTGCTATTTGTAAATAATATTAACTTTATTTTACGATGTTGAGGCAGGATCTTTTTAAAATTTGGTGAATAGACCTAAGTCGGCTAACAAAAAATTATTTTAAAGGATCCATTTTGTTCTTAAATCTTCCCGCAACCGCCTGTAAAAATACGATAATGTTACCTTGAATAATGATATATAAATGGATTGTGAAGTTTCTTATTCCTTTGCGGAAATTTCCTTTAACATACATTTTCTGTGATGTCGAAAAATGTACGGAAGCAGTACTAGTGCAAGTCGATGTTGTTAGTCTGAAATTAGAATATATCTTATTTAACTGCGATAAAACAGACTATATTTTTGAATACTCGTACCGTATTAAGATTTTTCATTATACATGTTCTTGGTGCGATTAAATCATTCGAGATGGATCGTAGGCAATTCGAATTTCAAGCATGAAAAATAAATATAATATACTTAATTATTTATGCTCACAAAACATTTAAAATTTATTGTAAAATTATTAAAGTTTTAAATTAAGTTTTAAAAAAATATTGAGAAACGCTTTAAAAATACAATTGGTAAACACTAAACGCACGATTTTTAATTGAAATGTTATTCAAACTTACAACAATTGTTTTAAAATACACAAGCCGCTATTTAAGTAAGTATTAACACTACAAATTCAATGTTTTATAATTTAATATGAAGTAACACTTTCACTAACAATTTTTTAGTAACTTTTCACAATGCGTTTCGATTATGTTACACTCAATCAAAGTATGATAAATCTCTTACTGTTAGTAATATTATGAATACTGCAATCATAACAAAATACAGTTGATCATAGAAAAATCAGAAATTTGAGAGGCACAATCATAATGAAAGCATGAAGTTTGATCTTGGATATGATTACAAGTATCATAATATAGTAAACTCATTCTTAAATAATGAATAAATGATTTTTCAAATTAAAACTATAATAGAAAATATCAAAATTATTTTAATATGATTCGTTTATCAAACTATAATTGTCATCATGCATTTATCATATTTTTCAAGTATAACTATTATGAAATTATTAACTAGTTATAGGGCCGACTGGTAATTTATTATTATGGATTTTCTGTCATGCTATAGATGTTCATGACATAGAATTTATCAGCTTTCATTTTATTAACTTGCACTACACTTATTCTATTTTCTTTTTAGTGACATTATGTAAAATATTTTAATTTACTAAAAAAAATACAAAATTGTATGTAACTATTTTTGGTATTTAACAAAGATTATTGCAAAAACGATGTTTTGAATTAGGAAATTAAAGAAATATGAATTATACACTATGCAAAAACGACAAAAACCCACAATATATTCTTAACACTTCTTAATCATTGGCGGAAATACAAATGTAGTGGAATCTTTATTTATATAGTAATAAAATAAAAAAATTGCATACCTAATTATTCTTCGTGGTTCCATTGTTATCCAAACACAATCACTTGATTTTAGATTAAGTTTATTAAAAAGATTTCAATATTTAATTTAGTTAAATAAATTTGTCTCTTTATAAAATGTGAATCGAACTATCTTGTTCTAGTCTCAGTCACAGAATAATGTTATTGTATGCAATTGTGCCACAATGCAATTCTACGAATATCCATGAAATAAATTTTTTGTACTACTGATGAATCAGTGTATTGGTAGAAAATTCAGCAAAAACCAACAATACATGTATGTACATACTATCAAATATAACAATATAGAGGATTTTCTAAGAAAATATGATTATTATACATACTGACAATAGCACATCAATCATGCATTACGAAAACACAATTTGACTGTAGTGTTTCGCATCTATATACATATGTAACTAGCTAGATTGGAAAATAATACAAATTTTGACTTCATACGAATTTTATTTTCATTATATAAGTCGAATAGATGTATGTGCAGGGAATATTTCCTAGAATATTTTTTCCAAACTGTGGATTTCAAACTTGTTTACTATCGTTTTTTGATACGGTTTGAGTTATTCTTCCTTATTTGTGACCAAAATCGGTGGGATGAAGTTAAGGAAATACTTGATCCGCTTGTAGCGTTTTCAGCTTCTGTTGGACTCCAGATCAATGAGTCCAAAACGAAATACATGATTTCATACATGAATGGCAGCTGTACTTTGTATCCTCTAAGACCACTGCTAAAATCTAAACACCTATCAAGTGCCGTGAAGCTGAAACTTTAAAAAGCGTTGATCAGGCCCGTTGATATGGTTGGATGTGAAAGTTGGGCGCTGACGGATGAGTGCTAGAGATAGCTCCTTACATTTGAGAGAAGAGTCATGCGTGTGATTTACAGCCCAAAACACGAAATAGATGGCACATACTGAGCTCTGTACAATTTCCAGATCTGATGAAGATATTCGATATTGTGATGAAATAAGATCTCACCGAGAACGCTTGTGATGGCGCCACGGTGTAGAGAATGAATTGGCTTCTTCAGATTGTCTAGGACATTACGAAGACCAAGCCCAGGATCGAAACCCTTGGAGCTAGATTGTTGACGCAGTAATGGGCCAGTAATGGCCTTTAAATACTGAATTATTATTATTAATAAAAATCAATTGCGTTTTTAAAAATAACCATTTAAACTGTAAATAGTAAATCCTATATTTTCACGTATAGTAAATCGATTTTTCATTAAAAATTGTGATAAGCCCTCTCTTGTTTTCTTGATCATTTCCAAAAAATATTTTAAAATTGAGTATCTTAAGGTACAGGTAAGTTAGATAATTTCTGGACAAACAAAAGTACAAAATTCGAGTTGGATCTAATAATAACGATTTTTGGTTTGATTAGACTTCATTTTTAAAATTTTTGAATTTTGTAATCAGTTTCAGCAAGATAAAGTTAAAATTTATTGTGGTACTCATTTACAAATGGGATAAACATATTGCTCCTATAAAAATAAATTTAAATCCAATCCAATAATGTCGACTTTATGTTTGTACATTCCTGGCAATTAGTCCAGTTCGGCAAGCTTGTGAAGTTATCCCAGATATTTATTTATATATTTATTACATTTCAGAAAAAATCATTAATCAGAAAATACAATTTCATCCCAACTCAGTTTTCCCTTATTTACACACATAACAAACAACATAAAATACAAATTTTACAATATTTTAAAATAGTATTAATATGGAATATTGTCCTATACTATAATCTCGTAAGAACTTCATGAGCCGAAAACTTTGCGAAATATTTTAAAATGGTCAGGACAAAATTGCAATTAAGTGACCAGACCAAGTCTATATACTTAATTCCTGCAATCGGCAAATTTCAAATTTTATGAAATATCTGATTTTATTAATTTCGTTAATCTCTATTGTTATAAATCAGAAGTTAAAATAAAATTTGTGAACTTTCAAATTTGGAGTATGTCTTGTTGTACGCGTCATTATGGTGTTAGCTTCCTAAAATGTTCCCAAAAACATTTGGATTTATTTATTCGACATGCATGAGTTATAAAAAAATCACATAATCGGTTAAATTATAAGATTAATCGGTTTATCCCAATAAAATATGATATTCTCATGTTACACATGTAATCATGTCTAGGATTTAGAACAAACCTCACCCGTCTATATAAAATTAACAATTTTGTCTTTGAATAATCCAATTTTTTTTTAGGACAAATTTACGTAATTATTTTTATATAGATGGATAAGAATAAGCAGTTTATATAGAATTTTTATTAACTTGCACTGCATTTCAAGGCCAAAATGTTAAAATTTTACTTTTTATTAAAATCAAGGCATCACAAACTAGAAAAATTTAATTTAATTAAATCTTCACCAAACAATATGGAAAGCAATCTTTTAAAAATGATTATTCCAAAAACGATCAAATTAAGCAATTTATAAAGAATTTTTATTAGGTTGCACTGCATTTCAAGGCCATTATGATGCAAATTGTTAACATTTTATTATTAATTAAAATCTAGCCATAACAAACTCCACCAAACAATTTGGAAAATAATCTTTTAAAACGGATTAACCCAAAAACGATCAAATTAACAAATTTAAAATTAACGATGATTAACAACAACCAATATAAAAATGTATCCACAATATATAAATAAATTAAACTGTAACATTTTTTCATAAATTTACTTAACACATCACTCGCGGAATAGTTTGTATTTTCTTTATATGCATACAATATATTATTGAATAAATTCCTACCGAATTTTTCTTCTTAAATCCTTTAGTGATACCATTTCACAATTATTCACAATATCTGATTTGAAAATTAAATTTATAGTTCAATATTTTAAATATTTTAATTAGATAAATATGTGTGATAAAAGTATAATTCAACTATACCATATCAGGTTCAGTTATAGAATAACATACAAAAGTGATTTTACCACAACCAAATCACATTTAATGCAATTCTACGAAAATACCTAACTATAATAGTTTTTATGAATTACTTAAATTCCGGGAAAAATGAGAAAGAAAGTTTCCCTTGCTAAAACTAAAAATATTCCTATACCTACAACAATACATTTATGAATGTATATGTACTTTATAAAACAATAAATATTGATCATTATACATAACTAACAAAAGCACATCAACCGCACAATTTGCGTTTTTACTTATTTTAGAGTAATGCAGCTAACTATGTAACGTCCAGCTCGTACCTGGTGCAGAACAAAATATAGTTTCCTAAAAATTATAATTCTATTATATAGGTCAAGTAGGAATCATTTTTCCATTTTACAAAAAGATTTTAAGAACGAAAGATTTAAAACGAATTTATTAGTACTTTTTCACATGTGGTTTAAGCAATTGCATCCATTATAAGCACAGCGCTTTGTTTCTAAATCTATTCGATCAAAATTTTTGAGTTGTATTTTCGATTTTTTTCTCTCCAAAGCCAAATCATTTCCAATGTTTTGATTTTCTGGTGCTTCCAGGCGTATTTTTTGAATAGGAAAGCCTTAAGTGTGCATTCTGTGAATTAAAATATGTAGTTTAACAATAAATGTATTATATTTATCGATAAAAAATTTGAATCATTTAGATTTTACTGAATAAACGAGGAAATTCTTATTCAGTACAGCATTCTAATAAGAATTTTTTTGAATAAACGCACGTAAAGCTAACTGCCGTCGAATTTGAAATTATACGAATTTACAATTTTTACAAGTTCACAGTTTCTTTACCTTTTGCAGATTAGTTAGTTTTATTAATTCGATTTTTTAATTGTAATAGTGAGGTTAACTCGAATTTAATTATTTTTTAGACCAGTGAAGATTTCTTAATTTTAATTTATATGGATTTACAGATTTACTAAAAATCTTTAAAATTTCATTTAGTATTCTAAATAAATTTATGAAGTAGAATTTTAAATTACAACATTTTTAATTTCTATTAATTTCAACATTTTCAGGATTTTCAAAATATATGTATATATATACACTAAGAATTGAAAGTTTAAGTTCCAAACATCTAATTTTTTCAATATCTATAAAACTTTACAAATAATAATGTTTGTGTTTGGTTCAACCTTAACTATTTAACATAGCTAACTTGGTTATTGCAAACTTGGAACAAAACAAAAAAAATCGTTTGACAGTTACTCAAATGTGGCTTAAAATATTGCCTGAAATAAGTGAAACAACGTTCAATAATTACTTGTTTCCAGTTTAAATTGAAACTAATAATTTAGATTTGGGAAATGAAAAACGTCGAATAATGGCTTTTAATATTGCAAGAATATGTTTATACGTTACCATATTATACACGACTACAATTATTTTGTTCTAATAACAAACCTATAATATTTGTATTCATTTTTTTAATAATTTCTAGATTTCGTAACTGAAGACGCAACAACAGGCAATATACTTCGTAAATGAGTTAATTAGTTCAGTTTGATATTTATGTATTATTGATTTGGTGAATCACTTTACATTTTTATTTCCGTTGATTTAATATAATTGCAGTGCAAATAATGCTAAATTGATAAATGTGCAGTGACCACCCCAAGTATTTAATGTAGTTATAAAAATAATAATTTAATAATGTCATTTAAACTAAATAAAATTAAATCTAACATTTTATTATTACCAGGTCAGCACGACGTTTTTATGCAAATAATTGTTTTAATGGTTAATCAGTAAATTAAGGACAAATTTAACTATTAAATTTGTATATTAAAATAAATGAAATGATTAATAATTTTATTTTTAAATTGTCTTTCATTAGCGTGCTTTTAATAAAATTATTTTTCTATATATTCGTACGCATAGTAAGAAAAATACGTTAGTTTTCGTCTTTATATGTATATATATCTTCACCCCTCACTCTCTAAACACATAGAGAAATAAATTCACTAAAAGCAAAATATTAAGACACAACTAAATAATAAAATTAATAATGATTTCATTTATTTTAATGCGGACGTACACTCCGAAATCACAGTCCAGAGAAATTTCGAATCGAGAGATGAGTGTATTCCTTTGTATAGCATATTAATTTCATACCAAATATATCTTTGTAGATCCATTGTTCAAAAATATAATTTATTTATTATTCTTAGTGAATTCACTTAATTTTAAAATTGTATTTATTAACAAATATTTTGACTTAAACTAAATTAAATTCACACACCACAATGTTACTATACTTAAAATATTAAACGATCTATACTGTACAAGTCTCAATTACAGAATAACATTATTGCCACAAATCACAAAATGTACTATACGAATAATTATGAAATCAACCTTCTCTGATGAACTAGTTCAGATACGGTTTTTCTTTTTTCCTAAAACTGAAAATATAGTAAGCTATATACAGTCAAATATAACAATCAATAAAGATTTTCTAAGAAAATTTGGTGAACATACCATACATACTAACAAGAGTGCACCTAGTTAAACAACAAGCTAGACATACCATTTGCATTACAACACAAATTATGGTTTCTTTCAAACTTTAAAACGATTATTGTTCGGTAAACGCGTCATAATTTTTTTACCATTTTGAATATAGCTATTTATAATTATATTTCGTAACAATTTGTTATATGGGATCGAAAGATACAAAGCAATATACCTTTTTGATTACAATCTCGAATTTATAACTATAGGTGGGAATAAGAAATTCGGATTGGTCAGTTAAATCTGCGGGCCTTGTGGTGAAGTTCAAACGCTCAGCCGTGAGTTGATAGTTATGTGTGCACATCTTGTAATGATTGGAAATTGTTGAAGCAAGCCCTTAATAAATTTTTATTATTAAATTCAATGACAAACATGTAAAAATTCTAAGAAAAGTTGCGTCTCAACATTAGAATTTTGAATATGCTAGTGTTATGACGAAAATGTGCTACATAATATATACATTGCTAATATGTAGCATTCACTGAACTTTAGTAAATCGTTCGATAATATTAATTATGAAATTATGAATAAATATTTTAAGATGCCTTTAAATTTTTAAAATGGCATACTAATGAATTTATTTATTTGTTTATTATTATTCACGATGAACAACAACAGATTATCCAGTGGATTGGTTGTCCCTTGAAGGATAATCTGTGTTGCACAACAACATCAACATTTATAATATACAAATATTTTAATGTGATGGTAATTTATTCTGTTACAATTTCTAGTTGCATAGATATGATGAATACAATTACATAAATTTGATGTTAGATAAAACTTGTTACGCGTCTGGCCTATAGCAATGCTCATCATTCCTGCCAGATATAAAAAATGGCAACAAAAAAATATAAAAACTTATAGGACAGGCGTAATCAGAAATCTCCTTGAAATATGTAATGATGTTATTAGTGGCTGCAGCACATTTGCCTGCTAGGTTACAGCGGTGGGGGAGGGTTTTGCCACTAATTCCAAGGAGCCTGTAGTGCTGCAAGAAGGGATAACTTACATAAACGATTCTCCATGATCATCGTTGAGAACTAACAAAAATTGAAGTTGGATAGCACAAATGGCGGATTTAACTTACCTCGATTATTTTAATAATGGACGATCTTCGATGATTTGATCGCTGACGTCATACACCACCCAATGAAGCACTCATTTTTTGTTACTGACGCTTCCCGCCCACGTGGAATTATGTCACTACACACTCACTTATATTCACTCAAACACTGTATCGCACATTATAACAAACGAAAATTTAGATTTAGCATAAAATAAATCAAAAAGAAAGGAAAATCATATATACGAAAACTTCACATGACCGCATTATTAAAAAAACTGAAACATTTAAATTAACGAACCAAAATTATTATTGCACAATATTAGGTAGCTTTACAAATATTTATTTTAATATCTATTTAACACTTAATTACTAACTATATCTAGATAATAAGTAAATGAACCGGCTCTTTTCTATAATCTTAATATTAAGGTAGTGGTACTTAGACCGCTTCTAATATATATATTTATATTTAGTTAATTTTCATTCTTATTTTTTTTATTATTTAAGTACAATAGCACTTAATCATTAAACTGTAATGGAGACTTTGTATTATCACTAGGGACTATTAGATATATTTATATAACTATCAATTTAGGTAATATAATAAAACTTAGGAATTTCACTTAACTTGATTATCGATGATTATCGACACATGCTCGATTATACTACCGCTAGCATTCAGTTTTGTCCTTGTAAATTCGCGTATCCGATTTTTCCAGGCTGGTAACGGACGTACAGTGTCCTTGAACCCAACTTATTTACGCCAATAGTTCAGGCTGTGAATATCGTATGGTATATATTATATATAAGTGTATAAATATATATTCCAAAAATTTTATAAGCGCGGAATAGTCCAGTGGTGATCTCCACTTTTTGGACGGTACGGTTGCTCTATCGTAAGTATGTTGGCACTATTCACAGAAAGAAATGTGGCTTAAAATATGATCGCGATTATGAATAAAAAAACAAATAGAAATAAAACAGAAATTTATTTACCTATTCCGCGGCTTAAATTTATTTCGGGATGAAATTTCCTTTTTAATAATGTATATGTTGCAAATAATTGTATTTGTTTTTATTCGGCAATTATAATCCGAAACACAAAAAATAGTACACAATAATTTTAATATTTTAATGATTTTATGATCACGTCCAAAAACAGAATGCTGTTCTTAATAATAAAATATAAGTCCGCAAAAATTATATTGGAAAGCGGCTTAAAGGTGGAGTGAGATTAAACGGGAAAACCAGAAAAAGTCATAATCATCGATAGTCATTACAATTGTTTTTACATTTGCATATAAAGCGAGAGGAGAAATACAAAAAATGATCGTGTAAGGTGGAAGATCAACATGAATTATAGATTATAAACCCAAATTGCATGATATGTCAACCTTTATATCACGTTCACCTAAATGTTTCATGCGATCGCAAAAATCTTCATGTATACGATTTTCAAATCGTAACAAACTGAAAATACATTTGATAGATAATTTGATCGTATCTGTATGAAATTTCTGCGCTATTACTTTAAAATAAAGATTGATTCCCAATTGCACAACTCATTTAACTAACGAATTCTCCAAGTAAGATTTGATTTCGCTCACACACATTTAATTAAGGTTGGTTCTTAAGAGTTAAATATTCAACTGACCGTTTGTATTTTAAATTTGATTTTTTATTGTATCGGTAGAAAATATTTATATTTCCGTGTAAAATGAAAAAAAAATTAAATTTTTGTTTTACCCAGCAACCATTTCGTCGAGAGTATAAGCGAGAGTAACATCACCTTCTAAAATAAATGTAACAGGATGTGGCCAGCTATAAAGTGTCTTGGTGATAATTTACTTGGTGATAGGTTTCGTTTTTTATCAGATGTCCCATTAAATTTAAAATTAAAACTGTCTCTATGAAAATCATTTTTCAAAAGTTCTAGACTGGGATGTGGGATGAAAAACTGCCTACAAACAACAACCAACACTGGAACGATTTAAAATGTAACCTGTTCTAACTTGGGGCTATCGAGACCCCATAATATTTTTTAGTTTCATTAAACACAAAATCAATTCAGATTCACACGTTTTTTGAAGCTTCAGAAATGGCGTATGCAGCTGTTATTTATTTACATACCGAAAATGCAGAAGGTGATATCAAAACAACTTTAATCGTCGCCAAGACACGTGTCGCACCGACCAAACAAATTTCTATTTCACAACTCAAATTGTGGGGAGCTCTCGTTTTGATGAAGCTCATAAACCGAAGCAACGTCTGACGACCTGTTATCCATTCACAACCACTGGCGTAGATTAAGCTGATCCAATTCACAACAAATCAAAATATGGTCGAGGAAAGCTTCCGTTAATCTATTGGTACATCTGCTTCGTTACCAAAGCGGTGCATATAGTGACATCGTGTTGCAAATAATTCTTATAGTAACGGTGAGTACACTCATATATACCACGTCGGGATTCGGGAATACAAAACATATTGATATAAAATTAAAAATTCGGTGTAATTGGAATCTATTGACAGTTTTTAAAAAAAAAATCTACCTTCTAATTTAATTCTATTTCTTGACTATATTAAAATAACAATTCTGGACACTATACCCGCTCGATCTTAGTATTATAAGCTACGTACATATAATCAATGTGTGGCCTTTATATAGTTGTGCGTATCATATTGAATAAATTCACTGTAGCTAAAGAAAATTACGATTGATTATCATATGTATATATAGAGGAAAACAAATAATATCGTCAACTTGTTCACGTCACATATGTCAAAATACTCGAATATGTATAAATTTTAGTGACATTCAATTAAATTCTCAAAGCATATACATATGTACATATGTATATAGAAGCGCGTCTATATATCTGCCCTTTTAACAGAGTTGATTGGCAACCCATTTTATACGTGAATATGAAAATGATAGAAAATCGACAAAGCGATATATAATAAGAAGAAAATCACAGAAAATTTATTTCTGTTTTGTCTTTGTTTTTTTTTTAGTGATGATTCTATTGAATTCAGTTAAGGGAATTGTAAAATAATATTTTCCTTTGAAAAATGAAAAATTCATCTAGGTTTTCATTTTTATTTTTTATTTTTTAGATGAATATTGCGAAGATTGATTGTCTTACAGTTAGAAAAACATAAAAGCATGAAAAAAAAAAATGAAAAATTTGAACTGTGAACGACCTGGAAATACGAAAATTGACAAGTCATCAAGAAATCGAATATACTTTCTCTCAATTTTATATCGTTAAGAAAAAGGATTTTAATGTTCAGCACAAATATCTCAAATGTCGGAATATTTTTGATGGATTACATTTTAGGAAGTCTTTATGCGAAGTCAGATATCGCTGATGAAGAGTATATAACTATAATATAGTATATGTATATATATTGTGGTATATATACTAGAGCAGGTATCCCCGATACCTTATAGCTTTGAACTATTTTTGTGTAATTTAATATATTATACACTCCTGGATTAAATTAACCTTAAATTAATAACATTATATATTTTCTCACTTGTTGCGTACCTTGTTACGACTATACATACAAGTAATTCAAACAGGATCACCTTTATATATACATATATTATACTCCCGTCCATTGGTTTTGCAAGAAAAATAAAGGAAACTGAGTATGAAATCAAAAAGTAATTATTAAAATAATAAAAGATGAGATTAAAATGTAGGAGGAGGGTGGCATACACGCCTTAAAAAATGAAAGATAATTATACATGATACTGTGTTTGGTGCGTCTATATATTTTCTACTGTGCATAATGCGAGCGAGCGGGGGTTGAGGACTACAAGAGGAACGTCGACGAAAAAAAAAATTCTTGTGAAAATTAATATTTTCCTTATTATTTTGTATTCCGCACATAGCTTTCAAACAAAAAATACAAAAGACTGTTTACTTAATGTGCTCTTAGTGTTGTTTTTCATGCTCTAAAAACACGAAGCAAAACAATAATTTTCTTTTCCGTTTTAATTTTAAAGAAAAAAAATTGTTTTTCCGAGTTTGATGTATATAAAATTTCATAAAGCATTTTTTAATCTAAATATTGGAATACTTATTTGTGTATAATATGTACATATCTATATACATTCTGTATTCTGTAACATTAAGACAGAATAAATATACATATATACTAGATTTATACGATTTAATAATTATAGTATTGATGACAAGTTCTAAGATTTGATTTCACTCACACACATTTAATTAAAAATTAATCTACATACTATTAATTTTTAATTTGTAGGGAAAAATTTTTCACCGTATCTAGGTATGCATTATCAGAAAACATTAAATTTGTATACAATATAGAGCCATATGAGGTTTTCGTACGGAAAATGGAGGTTCTTCAAATTCCCAACGCCACATAAAACAAATAAATCCGTTAAATTACGATTACTCAAGAAAAGAAAATATCTCTCTATAAGAACAAATAATGCATAGCACTTTAAACTGGTTTTATATTAGAGCCTTATAATTGTCAATTTGATACGAGTACGTCGAACTCATGACAAATAGATATTTTTATGAAAAATAGTAAAAAATCTTCAAAATAAAAATTTAAATCTAAATAGCAAAGAGAGTCATCTCATACTTTCATCCCAGACAAATTAGCAAATGAGGTCAAACAACACAAACGTACTACTTACTACTACTACTATACTACTTTATACTCTAGAAAAATTTATTTATCCAAACGAATTTGGTATCCTAGCGGATTATTAATTACACATTTATTATCAAAACTATACGTTTAATATTATATTTTCAGTTAATAATGTGCAGAACCGATACGACAGCGTTAGAAGATCAAGTTTAAACCAAATCGGAAAACATGAATTTTTTCGAATTTTTTTTTTGCACGACTTTTTTAAAATGGCCTACTAGACTTTTGCACTAAAACATTTCTAACTTAGCGGATTTTTAGTTACACATTTATTATCAAAGCTAGCTATATGTTTAATACCTTTATGACACAACAATTATGGCGGTTGAAAGTAATGTGGCCGATGCAACGAGCAAACTCCAGAAAATTACCAATGCGGTTTGTAACTGGACAAAACGTTGGCGAATCAGGCATAAACAATCAAGCTTTACAAGATTATCAAGCTTTACAAGGTTATCAACTTTTACATATCAAAAGGCTTACCATCTACCTATAAAAATAAAATCACGACAGGTACCATATATGCAAGAACAGCTAGAGAGCATTTCAAAAAGAAAAAAGAAGAACTTAATATAAAGTTCAAAAAATGTATTGACTCATAAGTAGAGGCTCTTAGCTTACAATTAACAGCAAGATGGTGCTATATCGGGAAATACTGAAACCGATATGGACCTACGGTATCCAACTCTACGGTATACAACTGCCACCAAACACGAAATAAGACTCCAGGAACATGGAAACCCTTATATTCGCCATATGATAGATAACCCAGTCGTTGAAAGAAGACTGCAATGAACGAGGCCACTTGACCTAGTGAATTTACCAAAGTAAAATTAGTAAACAGGTTTAATCAGTTATGGGACTAACCATTGGGTTACACTCCAACAAATGAGAAATTTATAAGAAATGTGAATGTTGTATTTGAAAGATAAATTGCTAAATGAGCGTAATAAATAATAACGTAAAAGGGTATTCATTATTCTTAATAGCAGAATTAAAAGCTGCAGAATTATGATCTCGAAATATGAATTATACTCTCAAATTAATATCCGTGTTCTTCAAAAATGAAGCCATATCTGCTTCACATTTTAATCTCAAATTATTACAGTTTTCGTCTCAAATCAAGCCTCACTCTGTTTAATTTTAAGAAATTTAGTCTCATATTTTATGAGTTATCTTCTTGAATGAAACCTTATCCGCTCAAATTTGCAACATTACATGCATAATGTACATGAATCGAACACACTATTCTTGAAATATGCTGCATATTCCTGTATACAGATTACATAGTACGAAATCTTAACAACTTGTGTACTATACATTTTTAATTTTTAGAATAATATTCATGAACAAAGAGTTTCCATTATTTGATTTTGGCATTTTTAAAATCCATAATTCGATCCATTCGAACAACTCTTAAGCATGATTTTATGGGCATATCAGAATATATTTCTCTCAGTGTAATTCACTGTATTTCACTTCGCCCAAAATTAAAAGAAACATTAAATGTAGTTATATTCAGTTTAAAAAAATTTGCGCGGTTAACATACAACAGCGATCGTTCAAAAACATATTCAAT
This sequence comes from Tipula unca, assembly GCA_951394425.1. Classification (NCBI taxonomy): domain Eukaryota; kingdom Metazoa; phylum Arthropoda; class Insecta; order Diptera; family Tipulidae; genus Tipula; species Tipula unca. The sequence goes on along the minus strand of OX596383.1, from coordinate 17,889,542 downwards.
TGTAAATACCGATAATCAATCAATTGCCGAAAACCAATCTTTTGCCAGTAAGAAAAATTTTTGATTTTATTCTATAGTTAAGCAATTCTATAAAAATATTTATTTTGTGTTGAATTGCTTTGACAGCCATAATCAAATATTATATCTAGCAGACCTAGCTATCAGTTCGAACTATATTCCGCGTCGATTCTGGCCCAGTAGTATTTATTACTAAAATATTGTTATAAAAATGTAATCGTAATTGTCGCTTTTATCAAACGATTGAAAAAAAACGTCATAATGTTCGCTAATGAAACATTTGTGTATACTTAGTTGGTTCCTGCATTACACACAAACATTTGTAAATCAGGCGGTCAACCAATACAAGTTTTATATATATACAAGTTTTATAACGGAATATACTTATGTAATAAAATAATGTAAAAAATGTATGCACTCCGAAATACCTGCATACGGAACCAGATACTACCGTTATTTTTGTTATCAAAACCATCACCACAATAGTGTTCACAATTGCACCACTATTTGTTTTACAATTTAACTTAAAATATTAGAACACAGCACATTAGACCCGAACTTATCACGAACAATTTAAGAAACAACACAATTCTTAAAAGTACGAGTATACTACAATTTATTTACAAAAAAACAAAATAAATCAATAGTTCAACTTCGAAAAAAACCGCATTTAAAAAAAACCGTTATGACACCAAACAATTTTTTTGTCACTTGCACAATAAATTAAATGTTTACAAATCAAGCGCGCGAACGATAATGAGTAGGGGAGGCCAAGGCTAATTGGAAATTAATAACTTTCATAATAAACAAAAAAGCATGAGCGAACCGAAATGGGGTGCTCACCTAAGTGTGCCAATTATGTGGAGACAAATCCAAATACTATTGATCCATGTATATTGTATACAGAGAATAGTTGTGAGTCATGAGGCCGAAATTTAATGGTAGGGTCATCGGATTTAATTTTGATTTCAAACCCCTGCTATTACGTTATATATATATATATATATATACATATATATATATATATACATATATATATATATGTATATATATATATATATATATATATATATAAATATAATATATATATATATATATATATATATATATATATATATATATATATATATATATATATATATTATATATATAAATAAATATATGTATATATATATATATATACCTATATATATATATATATATATATATATATATATATATATATATATATATACATATATATATATATATATATATATATATATATATATATATATATGTATATATATATATATATATATATATATATATATATATATATATATATATATATATATATATAATTATTTATAATTATTTATAAATCGAATTTTTTTTTTTTTTTTTATTGTTTTAAATATTACAACTGATTACATATATCATCTAGTAATTTCTCTATCTTTCTTATGTTCAATTTGCAGAGATATAACCCATTAGTTAGTCTCTAAAAATTTGGCCACCCTATTGTAGTCTTCCCAATTCCAGTGGTTTCTTTCTTTGGAGCCTTCGTACTCCATTGGTGTTACTCAGCATACCACGTTACTCAACATTTTCATGTTGACCAAGCCGTTGTATGTGTTTCTTTGCATGAATTGTTATTTCTTCGCTGACGTTTTCCATCCGGAGGTCCCTATGTAGGTTATCGTTTCTTATGTACCAAGGAGCGTTCACTATTCCACGTAACACTTTATTTTGAAAAGCTTGTATTATTTTAATATTGGTTTTCTTAGTACAGCCCCAAAGCTGAATACCATAAGTCCATATAGGTTTTAAAACTTGTTGGTATAGTAGCAACTTATTAGGTATTGACAGCTCTGAATACCTTCCAATTAGCCAATACATATTTCTATATTTAATGTGTAGTTCCTCCTTTTTCTTTTTAATGTGCTCTTTCCATTTTAACTTAGCATCGAGAGTCATGCCAAGATACTTGGCTGTGTTAGCATAGGGAACTTGTTTGGAATTTAGTTCTATTGGTATCCAGTTAACTATTTGATTGGTGAAGTTAACGTGCGTTGATTTTTCTTCATTTAGCTTAATGCGCCATTTTTTGGTCCAGTTACTAAGTTGGTTCGTAGCCCGTTGCAGTTTTCTGGTTGCTTCGTCTACTTTATAACCAGTAGCGAAAATTGCTGTATCGTCCGCAAATGTTGCTATTGTTGTGCCGCTTGTGTTTGGTAAATCACTTGTGTAAAGTAAATACAACACTGGCCCTAGCACGCTACCTTGGGGAACCCCTGCATATATGTACCCTCTTTAGCTCGGAAAATTTTTCTTCACATCTAACGCGAAAATATCTGTTATCAATGTAAGATTTCAATATCTGAAAGTATTCTTTTGGCAAATCTCGATGCCGTTTATATTCCAATCCAGGATGCCATACTTTATCGAAGGCCTGTGCTACATCCAGAAATGTTGTTGAGCATATTTTCTTATTTTCAAGTGCATCTTCAATAATACTTGTAATCCTGTGAATTTGCTCTATGGTGGAGTGGTTTTCTCTAAATCCGAACTGATGTGGTGGTATTAGCTTTCTCTCAAGTATTATAGGTTTCATCCTTTTGTATAACAGTTTCTCAAACATTTTCGAAAGTACTGGAAGCAGAGAAATTGGCCTATATGACTTTTTATTATTAGATGGTTTGTTCGGCTTTGGTATCATAATTATTTCTGCTACTTTCCATTGCAGAGGTACATATTTCAGTCGAAATGAAGCGTTGATTATATGAAGAAGTTTTTGCACCACTTTCTCAGGAAGTGCCTTCACTATTTCACCTGTAATTAAATCATAGCCAGGAGATTTTTTCGTATTTATGTTATGGCTAATTTCATTTTTCAACTCTCGTAGAGTTACAGGTGGTATTTTCCTAAAATCCTCCTTGTGCACTGGTATTATATTTTCATCCGCTGATTGTCTAGCATATGGTTGGAACGTTTCTTCAAGATGAGATGCGAAGAGTGCTGCTTTCTGTTTGGCACTTATTACCCAATTTCCCTCATAATTTTTTATTGGCGGTATTTGATAATTTGGTCTTTTTATTGCTTTTGTAGCTTTCCATAGAGAATACTCTGTTTCTTTAATGTCTGTAAGACTACGAAGATAACGGGTGACCGATTCATTTTTTAGTTCTCTAATTCTTTGCTTAAGCTTATTGCAGAGGTAATTAAAAATTCTTTTGCTTTGTGGTGCTCGGTTTCTCTGCCATGTTTTCCTTGCTTTCCGTTTTTCATTAACCAAATCCCTGATCTCGACTGGATAAATGAAATTATTACGCTCCTTGTTTTGGATTACAGGGGTGCTATCCAATGCTGCTTGTTGTATATTATTGATTAATAGTTCCACTTCATTTTCTAATTGAACCGGATCCTTGATTGGTACAAAAAGATCGGTGTTATCTTCAACCAATTTCCTAAATAATTCCCAATTGGTTTTGTTATTTGTTAGTCTAGGTGGATTTTCCTTATTAACAATCGTGGAACTAACAGTCATAATGACGGGCGAGTGGTCCGATGAGAGACTTTCACTATTTTCTAGAAAAATGTGATTTTCGGATATACCTCTTGTAATGTAGAAATCAATTAGATCCGGAGTTTTGCTTGTGCCAGTAGGCCAGTACGTTGGTTTTCCTCCTGAATGAAATTCACAATTGTGAGCTCGACCAGCGGCGTATAGTTCTCTACCCTTTGGAGTTATTAATCTTGACCCCCAGAAAGTATTTTTTGCATTGAAATCACCTCCAATGATAAAATTAAGTCCTAGCTGGTTCAATAACTTTTTATAATCCTCTTTATTTAAATTATATCTTGGAGGACAATAAATTGAACAGACATTGAATATTTTTTTATTGTTAAGTTGAATGCTGATAGTAGCTACCTGCATACTTTCTTCTTCAATTTTTATTCCCTTATGATGTTGAATATTTTCTTTCACAAATATTGTTGATCCCCCTCTTGCTCTTTCTGCTGGATGTAAAGCGTGATAAGAAACGTAACCACGTATTTTGGTATATGAGGTTCTAGTAAGATGGCTTTCTGATATTAAACATATATCAATTTTTTCAGTATTTAAAAAGATCTCTAACTCTGGAATATGTTGGATTATTCCATTTGCATTCCAGATTACAATTCTTAATGTTTTACTTATCATATTAGTTTAGTATAATATGGATGTTATTTCATCCACTGTTTCTCGGCTATCTAGTCGCCTGTTCAAAGCATCTATGGATCTCTCTTGTCTTATAAGCCGTGTATTTAGCGCTTCGATGCTTTTAAATATTTTTTCAAGCATAGATGTATCTTTGGAGTCTTTGAAATTTACTGATTTGTGTGGGGTCGTACTTTGTAGCCCGGATGCCACCACTTGTGAAAACGACTTGCGATCAGGTACTTTACTCGATATAGATGTGGTAAAGTTTCCTAGGTTGGTGTTTACGCTATTGGCTATCGGCGTTTTATAATATAAACCGAATTATAAACCGAAAATGGTTTCAAACATCTGATATTAATGAACTAATTCACGTTGCAAATTGAAAAAATTGTATGTATGTATGCCATTATAACAAACAAAAAAACCGATGATGAATGTAAAAGGAAATTTTTTATATAAAATGTATGAAGGATAAATTGCAAATATTTAATGAAGATGGCTTTTAAGATGTCTTAAAAGATCGAACCCGAGATGTAAACCGAAATGAACAGTAACAACTGAAACTTTCAAGTTGATGTAAAAATCAAATCTTTAAATATATCGTGGTAAGGCTCAGGCAAATGACTAGACAGTCGCGCTGATGAGATTCGACCTTACCTTTTTAAGAGTCAAATTTTTAGCATCCATTTTATGTTGATAAAACCGTGTGCTTAGTAATTACTATGGGTTTGTCCAATATATGACTGATTGCATTCACATACTATCTTGTATACAACTATCAAAGTTTCTCCTACTCGTGTTGGGTATTTTTAGGACGAGTGAAGTGAACTGCCCAGCTTATTATGAACTTTGCCAAGAACCCTGAAATCAAATTTCTTTAAACAATAGCTCAATTGTTCGTGTACCGTCTTGATATACGGAATCGCAACAGTTTTAATTTGGTCATGCGCCAATGGATCAACTTCTTCCACTGATCGGTCGTTATTGCGTTGCATGGAATATATAGGATTAAAAAAGGAATATGGGTTGTTATTGTTAAGGAGAGCGGAATTGAGAAGGTTGAGCTTTGATCTGTTTCTATCTCGACTGGAACGTTTGAACTGAACATATATATATATATATATATATATATATATATATATATATATATATATATATATATATATATATATATATATATATATATATATATATATATATATATATATATATATATATATATATATATATATATATATATAAATATACATATATATATATATATATATATATATATATATATATATATATATATATATATATATATATATATATATATATATATATGTCGTATGGCTTATTTATGAGCCTATAGTTAACGGCTTTTCTGTGGAAGTACATACTTAAATTAGACAAAATCAATTTCATCTTTCTGCCTTATTTCTTAATTTATTTAACTTAGTTTTATAAATCTTTTATAAATAATTTTTTCTTGGATGATGAAATTTTTTGGGCACAACTTTATAGGGCCGCTATCGCTATGCTGCACATTTGGCCAGAATTCACTTTAATGCCAAGTATGTTGTAACATTCGCCCAAATGTTACCAACTACTGTGATGCGACTGTAATTGTGAATCAGTGTTTCCATCCTGATCTGTTGAATGAATTTTGGTTTTCTTCTTCTACTCTCAATATTAATATAGACGATTGAAAGATGCGGTCCACCGTAATTATTTTTTGGACATACGATCGGTACGTTTTTTTTTATTGTTGTAGAAAAACCGGAAGATTTTTTTTTTGGATGATTTTGCTGAGTATTGGTGGGAACATCTCGTTTTGGAAACGGAAACATAAAAATATAAAAAAAAAAAAAAGAGAAAAAAAGGACAGTAGTTGATGGAAAGTGTTCAAGATAAGAACTAATAAAATAAAAAAAAACGTAATATACTTGTAAATATAAACGAGCATAAAAACCAAAAAGTGCATTTTTCAAATAAATCGATACCCAAAATTAAAGTAATTTTTTTTTGGTCGATGTTTTGTTTTTATCATATAGTGTCAGAACTAAAAAAAATATGTACATACATATATGTATATTATGTGCATATAATGTGACTAATAATATATGAATGGTACCAAAACTATAACATGAATGTGACCAAAAATATAACATGAATGTGACTAAAATCCTATACGTTTATAAATTATAAAAAAATATATATAGTAAATTATACAAATAGCACACTATAAACTGAGTTTAGTGAGTGCCTATAATTGAACAGTTCTAAAACCCAAATTACATTAAAAACAGTTTGGCCAACTGTTATAAGTCTTGGGCTAACTGAATTGCCGAACTGCCAGCGATTCCTGTGAAGGACTGCTCACAGAGAAATTAATTGCAGCTGACCAACAAGTTAAACCAGCGTTTATAAAAATAAAAATTAAACGTAGCGAGATTAAACTACCAATTCCATTGTATGGTAGTAATTACTGAATTACAGCGGGACGATATAGCGTCCAATCAGAAGAGCAACCGCGTCGACGGTCACCGTGTCCAATTTGATCCTGTTATCTTATATATCTTATACACAATATTAATTTTCTTTCTTTTAAATTTATTTTTGTCTTTTGTTTAAATTCGATTAAGCTATAAGTTATCTAATTAATTATTTTATGTGAATTAGGTGATGTGGTTTTTTTTTGATAATTTGTAGCAGAATCCAGACCTTGGAAGCGCTTTCACCGTCTACGCTCATGTTACAGGTAAATTTAGTATATTTTTTTTTTCTTATTTTTTTTTTGAGAATTTATGATTATCTCAATAAATTTATTTAATTAATTAATTAACTTATGGAATTTAATGATATTTTGTCGTTTGAATTTTATAAAAATATTTTAATAAATTTTTATTTCATATATATACATATAAATATAACATGATATTTAACAATTTTTTTTTATTAATATAATGAGAGCTTAAATTAATTTAGCAACCATGGAGGTGAGTTAAATGAGTCAACTCGTGAGAAGCAGTTTCCTGATTTCCATATCACCGCTGTGATGCACATCCTACGACCAAATATATAAATATATATATATATATATATATATATATATATATATATATATATATATATATATAACCTCAACCGACTGAGACGGGAATGCTATGGAATGGAATCCTTACATCACAGCGATGATTTTTTTTTTATGTCAACAGCAGCCATATCTTTTTTTTCTCTTTCCATAATTTAAGCAATTTTAAAGGCTAATGTTACAATGTGTTTATAGAAAGACCGGGTAAAGAAGCATTCAAATAGCAGCTTTAGCTGTAAATAAATAAAGTTTTATTGATCAGGGGGCCGATTCTCGTTTGGTGAAAAAATGAAATGAAAACTTTTAAACCAAGCATAATGATGAATTTAATTTGTTTCTATTATTTGTGTGCGCCTACTTTAAAATATAAAATTTTCGAATTGCACTATTGAGTATAGAAGTATGAGCTGATAAATCGTGCTATACTTCGTTTGCACTTAACAATCTTATTTACTGTTATTTGTATCGCTAAGCTAACAGATTATTTCCTGAATTCTCTAAATGGCTGTTTGTAGAAGGTAAAATATTTTTCTGATGGCATAACCTATAAACGCGAAATATTACCTAAAATTTTCAAAAACTAATATATGGATATATCAGACAGGAAAATATTAGAAAATCATAAACCCTAAAGTAAATTTAGCAGAAGCCTAGAATAGAGCTGCTATTAAATCTACATAATTGGTCGTTTACACAACAATTTCCCAAGCTAGACGTTCCACACCTTGCAAAATAATTATTTTGCATTTAAATCCTAAGAATATAGAATAAGTAAATTCAATAAAATTACAATAATTTTTCTAATTATAATTGGTCGAGCTTGAAAAGTAATTATTTAAATTTATTATGTATGTATGTATCTCACGACCAAAACACCCAATGAAAATTTTTTTTCATATGAAAATATTTTGACGTCATTTATCATGTGTTCATAAAAACACTTTGGATATGTCTATTTAACAATGAAAACTATTTTCATTTGACTTTTCACGGAACGGGAATCGATCGTACAGTACAAAAAGACCTGAACGATTTTGTTTTGTGATTTGAAAAACTGAAAATGGATGACTAGATGCAAATGAAAAGATTTTTTTTCACCATATTTTATCACGGAACGAGAATCGACCCCCAGGGCCCTACTATGACTTTCGCCTATTATTTTCGAGGGCTATAGTTTTCCTATAGTAGGAAGTAGTATAGTTTCCCATCGTATATCCACTGTTAAGGTTTCGGGGCGATATATTGGAATTGGAATTCGCATTTGATCTCGGCGATCAGGGTGAATCTATTGATATATTTTGAGTCCACCAACATATAAACTGTGGATCAGTGAGTTTTACAAAAACTTCTGATCCTTCAGAGTTCAAACAAAGCGCACTAAATACATTTGTCAGCGAGCCTAATACTTTTGAGAATATTCTACATTGCTAATAATGTATTGTAAACTTTTGGCTCAACCACCTTCCATCACATGTCGAATACTTTCAGCAAATGTTGTTATTAAATCGCCTTACTTAAAAAATTTAGCAGCGATTTTAGCAATTCGGCACGTTGAGGTAGACACCAGTTCCAAGCCAATTAATCTCCTCCAATTAATTAAGTCACTCGATATTGATCTTTCCAGCCTTTGACAAACGTATTCTGCCACCATACGTGGATCACTATTTAAATTTTTTAATTCGGATTTTCACTCGCGATTTTAAAATATTGGATGTCATACGGCGAATCGGCAAACTTTTTGTCCTGGCAGCAGGTGGCTAGAAAAATAAAATTAAAATAAAATAATTGGTATGTAATTCCATATATTATGCGAGAGTGACGATATAATTGCCGAGCTGCAAAATGAAGGGTTCGACATTAAGGATGCTGCAAATATCATCAAAAAAGAGAGAAAGGTAGATGATAAATCACAAAATGCAGGTAACCGCTTTTCATGCAAACATTTGGCAATTAGGAAAATATTCAAAAAACTCATGATGTTCAAACAATTCAAAATATGAAAGTCAGAATTGAACCAGTGAACAAAAAGTCACTGCTGATAGTCCAATGCAAAAAATGAAACCCTGCTAGTGAAGCCCCAACCAAGCGACAGACAAATCGGGAATCATATAAATTCTTTGGAAAAAAATCATATGCACAAGAGACTCAAGGTCAAGAGGCAAAAGCAAAAGACGGCCAAATTTTGAGAGATGTCGTGAAATGCATAGATCCTCTAAATAAAAATTTTGATGAGCAGGATGAGACCAATATACTCATATTGAATATTTGGAAAACTTGTCATCATCGTTACCCAACGCGACTAGAAAATAAAGTAAATTTACAAACGCTCAGAATAGTAATTTGGAATGCCAATGGGCTGATCCAATACATCCCCGAGCTGGAAATATTTCTATTGAACAAATAAATGATATATATCTAATCTTTGAAACCCATTTCACTAACTCCTCATATGCCAAAATACGTGGGTACAGAATTTACCATGCCATCCAATATATCAGCAATATACATATAAATATATCCACCAAGACATAATCTGAAAAGAGACGATTATGAAGAACATTTTAATACCATTGGAGGTTGTTTTATCATTGGTGGCGACTTCAATGCGAAAAATACATACTGCGGGGCTCCAGAGTTACTACACCAAAAGGGAGAGAGTTGTTTGAAGCAGGAAAAAAAAATTAAAATGTGACTTTCGATCTGGTGGCTCACTAACTTACTGGCCAACAGATTTAAACAAAACACCGGACCTTATAGACTTTTATGTAACAAAAGGTATATCAGATAACTATATTCGTTTGGAAAATAATGAAGAGCTTACTTCGGACCACTCTCCATTTATTATGATGGTCAGTAAAACAATAATTAAAAAAGAAATCACAGCGAGACTGTCTAATAAGAATACCAATTGGAAACATTTTCGAGAATTATTAGAACAAAACATCAATCTTCAAGTTCCAATACGGAAGTAGAAAGGCTAATAGAAAATATACAACAAACTGCGTGGCAACGTATATCTATCAAATACGCAAATAACATCAACTGTAAAAACTATCCATTTGACGTAATAGAGCTTGTGGCAAAGAAAAGTAGAGCTCGAAAGTCCTGGCAAATAAATCGGACTAAAGAATATAAAACCGTCCTTAATAACCTATGTAACAAGTTGAAATCTTTGATCAGAACAGTAAAGAATGAATCAATAAGTACATATTTTTCGGCACTTTTTAGCCAATAGAAATGAGGATGGAAGCTGGTCTGGAAGGGGTAAACAAAAAGCTGAATTGTTTGCGAAACGTTTCAATCATTACCCAGGCAAACTGCGGATGAAAATGTTAACCAACTGAAACGATCTGATGAGCTTGAAATATAAAGTGTATCTCTACAAGAGGTAAAAGAAGAAATTCAAAATTTAAACATGAAAAAATCTCTTGGGTACGACCTTATAACTGGCCAAATTATTAAAGAACTACCAAATAAAACTTCTCCATATAATCAATGCTGGGTTTAGACTAAGATACGTTTCAAAGCAATGGAAGTTGGCAAAGGTGGTCATGATCTTCCAACCTAACAAACAATGTAGCGATTAAAAGTCCTTCAGACCAATATCCATACTCCCAACCGTATCCAAGATTTTTGAAAAATTGATCCGACAGAAAATACACAAAAGCGACACAAAATATTTGGTTATTTCAAAACTCAGTGTGAAATACCTGTAAATGCACAAACACAATTCGTAAAAGCACATTAATACGAGTATTTTACAATTTACAGCCGAACACAAAACAAAATAAATCAATACCCGAACGATTATGAGTAGGGGGAGGCCATTAGGCCAATTGAAAATTTAATAACTTCATAACAAAAAAGGGTGAGCGAACCGAAATAGGATGCTCACCCAAGTGTGCCAGATATGTTGGAACAAAATTAATACACCATTGATGAAAGTGTATAGAGAATAGTTGGGAATAACTAAAAATGACTACTACCATAGTTTTAGAGTTGGTTTTTGTAGCAATTCGAATTCATCAGGCCGAAATGTAGTGGTAGGGTCAACGCATTTAATTTCGATTTCAAACTCCTGCTTTTATAGAATTTAATACATTCATTCAATTTATCTCAAATTAAAATACTGGAATTCAACTTTTGCATTACATATGTATTAGTAATAAATCCGATATTTTTGAAGTGCCATTACTAATGTTTGTGCAGTGTAATCATTAATACGGTATTGTGACTACAGTAAACTAGTAACAAGTGTGATTTGTTTTAAATTTTAACTAATAAGTAGTTTGTAATCAATAATAATAAAATTGTGTGGTGTAATAAAATTTGATAGTTCAAATTATGTTGAGTGATTTGTGTTTATGTAAATTAAATGTGCGCGCATGTTATTGATATATAAAGTGCATGTGAAATCACATGAGGTGGTAAGCTATTTTAATTTTTAAAGTTTTGTATTAGATCATTATTCGGTATTAGGTGATTTTCGTAGTAAAATGTTATTGTTTGTAAGTAAATGATATTCATCGACAATTTTGAACTGCCGTACTATACGCAATTGTTGTATAGTTGATTTACAGTAATGTGATCTTTTAAGTAAATCTGTTTAATATTTTCCGCTCCAAAACTTGATATCCGACTATAAGAGAAAACTATTTACACTTGAAAGAGGGGAAATGGATGAATGTTTTTTGATTTAGAGCTCGAATGTAATTAGCTCGGGTAAATATCCGACCTCGTAAACCAATCTTAATTCTTATCTGATTCGAATATATGTTTTTGAAGGTTTTCTTAGCCCTTTGAGATGTGCGCTATTCAATTTTATATCTGACTGTTGCTCCTCTTTTCTAATATACTGTGTGCACTAAATTATATGGATTTCAAGATATATCTGATATATTAGTTGCCTTCATGAATTATTATAGTAATTCATGCTTAGATATTTTAATTACTAGCCTAGCTCCGATAGTTGGTCGAGAAATTTTTTTCATACTGCCTGGAGTTAATGAATTTTGAGTTTAGGAGTAATCTGTTTTTGCAACATCAAAATTAGAATTATAGGAGTTGTTGGATTTTTGGGGCTATGGATTACTTATGTTTACCTTACAGGTTTAATATTTAGATTTCAGGACCATAGCTAATTTGTTTTTGTGTAATAACTGTAGCATTTTTTATGGCTTAATCAAGTTTACTAAATGAGGAAGGTAAAGAGTAGGAAAATATTCAAAAAACTCATGATGTTCAAACAATTCAAAATATGAAAGTCAGAATTGAACCAGTGAACAAAAAGTCACTGCTGATAGTCCAATGCAAAAAATGAAACCCTGCTAGTGAAGCCCCAACCAAGCGACAGACAAATCGGGAATCATATAAATTCTTTGGAAAAAAATCATATGCACAAGAGACTCAAGGTCAAGAGGCAAAAGCAAAAGACGGCCAAATTTTGAGAGATGTCGTGAAATGCATAGATCCTCTAAATAAAAATTTTGATGAGCAGGATGAGACCAATATACTCATATTGAATATTTGGAAAACTTGTCATCATCGTTACCCAACGCGACTAGAAAATAAAGTAAATTTACAAACGCTCAGAATAGTAATTTGGAATGCCAATGGGCTGATCCAATACATCCCCGAGCTGGAAATATTTCTATTGAACAAATAAATGATATATATCTAATCTTTGAAACCCATTTCACTAACTCCTCATATGCCAAAATACGTGGGTACAGAATTTACCATGCCATCCAATATATCAGCAATATACATATAAATATATCCACCAAGACATAATCTGAAAAGAGACGATTATGAAGAACATTTTAATACCATTGGAGGTTGTTTTATCATTGGTGGCGACTTCAATGCGAAAAATACATACTGCGGGGCTCCAGAGTTACTACACCAAAAGGGAGAGAGTTGTTTGAAGCAGGAAAAAAAAATTAAAATGTGACTTTCGATCTGGTGGCTCACTAACTTACTGGCCAACAGATTTAAACAAAACACCGGACCTTATAGACTTTTATGTAACAAAAGGTATATCAGATAACTATATTCGTTTGGAAAATAATGAAGAGCTTACTTCGGACCACTCTCCATTTATTATGATGGTCAGTAAAACAATAATTAAAAAAGAAATCACAGCGAGACTGTCTAATAAGAATACCAATTGGAAACATTTTCGAGAATTATTAGAACAAAACATCAATCTTCAAGTTCCAATACGGAAGTAGAAAGGCTAATAGAAAATATACAACAAACTGCGTGGCAACGTATATCTATCAAATACGCAAATAACATCAACTGTAAAAACTATCCATTTGACGTAATAGAGCTTGTGGCAAAGAAAAGTAGAGCTCGAAAGTCCTGGCAAATAAATCGGACTAAAGATTATAAAACCGTCCTTAATAACCTATGTAACAAGTTGAAATCTTTGATCAGAACAGTAAAGAATGAATCAATAAGTACATATTTTTCGGCACTTTTTAGCCAATAGAAATGAGGATGGAAGCTGGTCTGGAAGGGGTAAACAAAAAGCTGAATTGTTTGCGAAACGTTTCAATCATTACCCAGGCAAACTGCGGATGAAAATGTTAACCAACTGAAACGATCTGATGAGCTTGAAATATAAAGTGTATCTCTACAAGAGGTAAAAGAAGAAATTCAAAATTTAAACATGAAAAAATCTCTTGGGTACGACCTTATAACTGGCCAAATTATTAAAGAACTACCAAATAAAACTTCTCCATATAATCAATGCTGGGTTTAGACTAAGATACGTTTCAAAGCAATGGAAGTTGGCAAAGGTGGTCATGATCTTCCAACCTAACAAACAATGTAGCGATTAAAAGTCCTTCAGACCAATATCCATACTCCCAACCGTATCCAAGATTTTTGAAAAATTGATCCTGTAGAAAATGAAACCCATAATGGTGGCCAGAAACTACATTCCTGGATGTAGTGCAAGCATTTGACCGAGTTTGGCACAAAGGATTGGAGTTCAAGCTCAAGCGGGTCTTTCCCAAACAGAATATTATGAAACTCTGAAATCCTATATAACTGATAGACACTATTCGACCCTGTCTTGTACCTCCTGTATACTCGGGATACATCACCAATGGAAGAAGCAACTATATCAACTTATACTGATGATGAGGCTACTAACAAATTGCAAAAGTCGACAAATTCAATCAACAATTGAATGAAAAAATGGAGAATAAAACTGAACGAAACTAAATCTGTACATGTGAACATGACTAATAAAAATATTTCTAATAGAATCCCAATCAAAATCAACAGTAAACAAGTTGCCTATGCAGATACGACGAAATATCTAGGTATGACGCTCGATGCCAAGTTGCGGTGGAAAGAATATATCAACAAAAAAAAAGAAAGAACTGAACATGTGATAGACATTCTGAACTATCCATATACAATTAATTGCACCGGCAAATAATGAAACCGGTATGGACCTATGGGATACAGCTTTGGGGTTCTAGCAAGAAAACGAACATCATAGGAAGATACAAACGTTCCAAAACAAAGTACTTCGGAATATTGAAAATGCTCCATGGTACATTAGAAATGAAGATCTCCACCAAGATTTAAAGATGGAATACATGGAAAACATCGAGATATGCGGTATGGGGGAGAGACCGTTGACAGTAAGACATCTCCAAAGGACCAAACCAATTGATCTATACTGAATGGAACATAAAATTATTATTATAGGAAATATTTATATAAATAAATAATTTTAATTTCTGGGACTAGCCGAACGAAATTTGCGCTCCATTTAAGGACCCAAAGCTTGTATATACAATAATTTAACAAGCGACACAAAATATTTGGTTATTTCAAAACTCAGTGTGAAATACCTGTAAATGCACAAACACAATTCGTAAAAGCACATTAATACGAGTATTTTACAATTTACAGCCGAACACAAAACAAAATAAATCAATACCCGAACGATTATGAGTAGGGGGAGGCCATTAGGCCAATTGAAAATTTAATAACTTCATAACAAAAAAGGGTGAGCGAACCGAAATAGGATGCTCACCCAAGTGTGCCAGATATGTTGGAACAAAATTAATACACCATTGATGAAAGTGTATAGAGAATAGTTGGGAATAACTAAAAATGACTACTACCATAGTTTTAGAGTTGGTTTTTGTAGCAATTCGAATTCATCAGGCCGAAATGTAGTGGTAGGGTCAACGCATTTAATTTCGATTTCAAACTCCTGCTTTTATAGAATTTAATACATTCATTCAATTTATCTCAAATTAAAATACTGGAATTCAACTTTTGCATTACATATGTATTAGTAATAAATCCGATATTTTTGAAGTGCCATTACTAATGTTTGTGCAGTGTAATCATTAATACGGTATTGTGACTACAGTAAACTAGTAACAAGTGTGATTTGTTTTAAATTTTAACTAATAAGTAGTTTGTAATCAATAATAATAAAATTGTGTGGTGTAATAAAATTTGATAGTTCAAATTATGTTGAGTGATTTGTGTTTATGTAAATTAAATGTGCGCGCATGTTATTGATATATAAAGTGCATGTGAAATCACATGAGGTGGTAAGCTATTTTAATTTTTAAAGTTTTGTATTAGATCATTATTCGGTATTAGGTGATTTTCGTAGTAAAATGTTATTGTTTGTAAGGAAATGATATTCATCGACAATTTTGAACTGCCGTACTATACGCAATTGTTGTATAGTTGATTTAC
The DNA here is from genome assembly GCA_951394425.1 of Tipula unca. Lineage (NCBI taxonomy): Eukaryota > Metazoa > Arthropoda > Insecta > Diptera > Tipulidae > Tipula > Tipula unca. Next base: position 17,873,517 of record OX596383.1, on the reverse strand, counting down.
AGTAATGTGATCTTTTAAGTAAATCTGTTTAATATTTTCCGCTCCAAAACTTGATATCCGACTATAAGAGAAAACTATTTACACTTGAAAGAGGGGAAATGGATGAATGTTTTTTGATTTAGAGCTCGAATGTAATTAGCTCGGGTAAATATCCGACCTCGTAAACCAATCTTAATTCTTATCTGATTCGAATATATGTTTTTGAAGGTTTTCTTAGCCCTTTGAGATGTGCGCTATTCAATTTTATATCTGACTGTTGCTCCTCTTTTCTAATATACTGTGTGCACTAAATTATATGGATTTCAAGATATATCTGATATATTAGTTGCCTTCATGAATTATTATAGTAATTCATGCTTAGATATTTTAATTACTAGCCTAGCTCCGATAGTTGGTCGAGAAATTTTTTTCATACTGCCTGGAGTTAATGAATTTTGAGTTTAGGAGTAATCTGTTTTTGCAACATCAAAATTAGAATTATAGGAGTTGTTGGACTTTTGGGGCTATGGATTACTTATGTTTACCTTACAGGTTTAATATTTAGATTTCAGGACCATAGCTAATTTGTTTTTGTGTAATAACTGTAGCATTTTTTATGGCTTAATCAAGTTTACTAAATGAGGAAGGTAAAGACTTTTATATATTAATTTAAAAATTAAATTAAATTTGCGAAATTAACAGCTATGAGGAAGGTCTAAAATTCAGCATAAACCCGTATCTCGGTTTTACAAAAATTGGATTAATCCGCCAGTAGATAATATTTGGCAACTACGATGTGCTAGTATGATGAACCAGACTCGGAGAACCAGCCTATTGAAAAGACGTTAGGGTTAGTATAATTTTATAATAAATCCGAAAATTATGTATGAACATCAATGCAGTAAACGTACACCATCTTAGGCATATTGGGCAATGCTAAAAATAAAACATAAATTAGATCACCTCAAAGTACGTCGTCCTAATTATCCGAAATTTAGTGCTTTCAATGTGAGGTAGATATACACCCAATTTGTATGTAAAAACTTCCTAGTCAAGTTAAATTAATTTCATTATAGTTTAGACATTGGTGCAACTAACGGAATTAGTCTTCTATTTTATTGGTGGCTGAATCGATTCAACAAAGAAAGCGTATGTCTTATGCACAGTGCTTCTAACATAGAGTGGATGTGGGCATTTGATAAGCATTTCTGCGACCTTGAAATGGTTTATAACTATTTAGTTTACGAGTAAATTTTACGAGTCGAGTTCCACGACACATTTTTCAATTAATCAGATAACTGTTAATGAAAATTATTTTATTGATATAAATGGATTCTAAAATGCTCTCCACTCCAGTGACTCCAACAATTTATGAGTTTGCAAAGAGAAATGAAATCGTAGTGAAGACATGACAGAATCAAATCAATTAATTTAACAATTAATTATACTGCAGAAAAATTAAATATGGTGGCTAACACGATCAACAGATTTGACTCGACTGTAATTGGAGAATCAATAGATTTTAAGATACACAATCTAGATGTATTGAAATTTGAACACAGGAATTTAAAATTTTAAAGATTGCCGTTTGTTGTCAAAGGTTTCTCATATAACTTTTTTGTGAAAGTACATGGATACACCAAATAAGGTGAATCGAGAAGTTTTAAAATTTGCACAACGTCTAAGTTCCGATGACAACACGTCCTATTAAAATTTCAAAGGACTCTTCATATTATTGGGTCAAGGAACTATTTTTTTAAAATTACGTGAAAACATCTAATAGGCAAAATTTAGGAATTTCAAAGTATACACACTGTCTTTTTTCGATGATGACACTTCCAATTAAAATTTTAAAATCTGTCATTTTAAAAAATGTTTACGGGGTCAGGGGCTCCCATACAATTTTTTTGTTTGTCAAGTTATATGAAAATCCGAAATCGGCTAAAGCTACAAATCTCAAATTTTTGCACACTGCGTTTAAGATCCGATGACAACACTTCCAATTAAAATTTTAATGATGTGATCAGACTAGGAGGCCTACATGAGGTGAAACTACATAAAAATACAAAAATTGCAAAAATGCACTTACCCTTTTGAATGGTATCACGATTCACACTCATTTACCTTTCGATATGTCACATCATTTATATAACCAACTAAAGCTCGAAAATACATCTTAAACGAAGAGACTCGTGACATCAATTCTAATATCGGGCACATACATATAGGACGATTCGAAATAGAAACGATTAAATTTTCTTTATTAATTCTTTCCCAATCAATAGGAAAAACCAAATAAATAAATCTTAATTCAATTTTATTTAAAGAAAATTAAATTTTTTCTTTTCCGAAAAACGAAAATTTAATAAAATAAAAAACAAAACAAAACAAAAATGGCAAAACATGTACAAAGAATTTATTAAATTATATTTTTTTTCCCAGATCATTTCTAGGAGTTGGTTCGTATCCTTTTATGTATGCATATATACATAGCCTTATTATATAGATATGATTCATTATTTTGGTAAGGATCAAATTAAATTTTCCAAAATTTATTTTGTTTTCCATCGAACAAAAAAAAAAAAATTCTTAGCTCACAATATTGTCAATATTGACTTTTTGTTTGGTTTTTCATTTATTTTCCTATGTTAGATTATGAAGGCTAATTTAAGGATCCATGTTTGATGTAATTTTTGTTTAATTTCTCATATTCTTGCATCTTAGATCTCCTATCCAAATTATTATTATTTTTATTGGAATTTTCACTTTATCTATCGTTCCTATATATTTACAAAGCACGCTCCGCATTTGTATATGCATACGTATATACAATGTATATATGTTCGTATACATATATTGTAGCTACAAGTATATACATTGTGAAAACGATTTCCTGGAATCCGTTCACCGCCAATAATTTATCATTTCTCGTTATATCAGTTCGATGTTTTTCTTTGTCGTATGTATGTACAAGTAAATAGTAGATGAGTAAAAAGCTGTAAAATTCGTTGGAAAAACGATTTAGTGAAATCGTATATAGAAGGACAACAATTCATCAGAAACCAATTTTTTATCATTTTGATTTCCATTTACGATAATAATATTACGAGAAGCTAGGAAATACCTTGGGAATTCTACTATTTGCTCTATAGATATATGAATTCAGGCAGCATTCAGATTTTAAGAATCATTGTGTTATTCTTTGTGTGAAGCTTATATATAACAAATTTTATTGAATTTAATTATTAATTTTATTTTTATTTATATGTATACATATATATGTGTGTGCCTTAGGCAAATGCCACCGAAGGTCGATGGTTTGGGAGAAGACTTGGACGATGTCTCGGACCAAAATTACTGCCATAGCTCGATATGTCATCCATTCCCCACGATTCTGGTTCGAAACTATAATTTTGATGTCCGAGATGTAAAAAGCCAGAATTACCTGGATTAATAAGTGATGGCCGTAGTAGTTCACCATTTGGTCGCGAAACTGACTGACGGGCTTTTATTGTGGAGCGCCGTTTATTTAAAATAGCTGTCGTTTTTTGTTTAAGTTTTAAATTTCCCAGACTAAGAACATCACCACCAAGGAATGATTCTGTAAAATTTCGCTCCAAGTCGCTATAATCTTGTTTTCTTTTTAATTGTTGGTTTATAATTTTCTTGATTGTGTCACGACGTATTGCAATCATTTTTTGTTCCTCGTCCTGTTCGTCTTCGTCCCACTGCGCCTTTGGTTTTTGTAATTTTCACGCAATCGTTACGGCTTTTCCACGCATATCAGCTTCGGCCGACATTTCTTCTGGTTTCTTACCACAATACCAATCAAGATCGGTGGCCGCCAAAATTTGTGATATCGTCCCAAATCGATGCATAAGCATGGCCACAAATTGTATCACTAATATAATACCAAAGAATACAACAAAAAGCAGGCCAATCGGTTCCAGCGCTAAATATTCCCGATTTATAGAAATTTCAAATGTGCTATCATCAAAAAATATTTCATGTTTGGCACCCCATGGCCATTGGAAATGAATTTGCTCCTTATTCAGCTGTAGTAAAAATACGATGAGCACGAAAAGTGCGTTCACCATCACAAAAACAAACACGCAAAGGTCCCGTAGCGTTTTCAATTTGTTTTTATTTTCATCCAGCTGTTTCTTATCCAAATCGAGCGGTTTCAAATATTTTTCAATCATTTCGATCCAGAATTATTTCACCATTTCGTATATCCGGATCGTATAACCAATCAGGAAGCGTATTAACCGATTTCTCAACTGTATCTTCTTCTTCAATCGTAATTTCATTATTCAACGATGCTTGCTGTAATGATAATAACGATTCGTTTTCAAGTCTATGAAATTCGGATTCGCGTGGCCCAATTTCTGATTCGTTTTTAGTTCGTAATTTTAGTTCGTTTATTTGATTCGTAATTTCGTTTAATTTTGCCGTGATTAGAGACAGTTGATCCCGTTCGGGCGACGATTTTGGATGTAAACATAACATAACGTGCAATAAACCGAACAATGATATATCGATTGGACCGGTTTCATCATTTTTTGATAGTGTCGCATCACCATTATTATTCGCCACTTTTGGGTCAGAAGCCTCGCTCGACCGGTTTAGGCGTTTCCCGTGTACCCCACGATACATCGTTCATATTGAATAACGAGTAAATAACGAGTAACATATACATAGATGGAATTGTTAGGTAGTACACAATCCCGTGTATTAGGCAACCCATTTCCTGGGGATGTAGTACACCGGCGATAACAATTTGCCCAGCCACCGCAAAGAATAACATTGATCTATCTTCCATGAATTGAATGATGACACCGATGAGGACGGCCATCATAACCAGTGAGTAAATTGCGCTTATAAAGAATGCCGTAATTAGTTGATATTTTTGCTTGAATCGATAGCAAATGAACATAAAACCGACGAGCGGTTCCATAAAAATGCGGTCCATATGTCTATTGCAAAAACCGCGACCAGCGCCCCAATCATCATTAAAAATATGGTGCCGGGTCCTAATATTGTGCCAACCATTAACATACTTTGATACACAATGTACGGCATTGAAATGCTGTCATTCGTTTTGACAATATCTTTGGCATCCATTAGCAAATCTAAAATATTTGCCATTGTCGATGGTACCCAACGACGTCTTTGATTATAAAATTCATTAAAACCTTCTGGACTGTGGGTGTATGCATCGGATGCGGCTGAATATTCGACACGGAATCGCTGCTTTAATAATAGTGTGCATAGCCACCGATCTTCGCCTTGATCGTATTGAACAAAGTGCCGCGCTGCCTCCGAAGTTGTTGTGTACTTTTTCATGACATTATTTTCCATTAGTGCACGCCCTCGAAATAGTGAAAAGCATCCAGGCGAACAAAGTACACAACCGATAACGTGTTCCGTCGCTTTTTGCAACCAATGGCCAATTGCATACTCGAATTGTTGGTACCATACCATTGGCCCGCCACCAATTGGATGAATACGTCCACAAGCAGCGCCCAAATTTTCATCCACTTTCATACGACTGATCAGCAATTGGACGGCATTCGGTTGGAAATCGATGTCACCGTCGAGGGCTAACAAGAACGTATTCTTTGAAATCACTAATTTACGTTCATCTGGTATATCGAGCTGCATGATACGATATCCGATTAGATAATACATGTACATGACCTGAGACCATCTCTTTTTCTTTCGAATTTTATCCGCGTGCTTTAGATGCGCAATCATTTTAGTTTTCCCCGGCAGTGTCCATACCAATCGACCACCATATGGCGTTACATATTTCTGCGGTTCTCTAATTTTCATCTCGGTCTTGTGTACTTCTCGCGCGGCATCAGCAATACTCGTAATCAACGTTTTGACATACTCATTGATTGGGGTGGCTTCTGCGTCCTCTTTTTTAAATTTGTCCAGTACAAACGCATCGTCAAAGAATATATGCGTTTCTAAATCATAGTAATCGGGATCGATATAATCCCGCTCCGTTTGAATATAATCCCGTGCGAGACGTCGGGCACTTTGATCCTCATCACGTATAATCGATTTTAAAAATTCCATCATCTCTTCTTTGGTCTCGTGCCACATTGTGGCGCATATAAATATTTGCGGGATTTTACCCTCGGGACGATCGTAATGAGAACGCGAATCATTTTCACTACTGTTCCCGTTCTCGTGTAAATGCTTTAATTCTTTTTTTTTTATTGCATCGGACAAGTCTTCGCAGCGTCGATTTAACGCAAGTGATTGATCAATCAGCAGACCATTGTAAAGCGGTGTCACAAATAAACTATCAGTAGACGCATTTTTATCTGATTTTGGTTTCCAAATATGGCGTGTAATCCAGGCTTGTGACAATATCCATATTATCGAAATCCAGGCAAATTCATTCACTATATACTCATCCAGCTTGTAGATGGGTGATGCCGTAAAAAATAAATAGTTTGGAAGTACGTCATAAAATGAGCAGACATCGGAAGCACGAATTCCACATAAAATTAGTAGCACGCATACCGATACCGGAATGGTTAAATTTATTGGTAAACCAAAACTAAATAACTGGATTTGTATTTTACACGCAAATTTTGAAAATACGTAGCAAAAGTACGATGCCATGATTTGAATTAATAAGATTCAGTATATAGCCGTGGATGTTGCAAGTTCCGATTGATTTAATAAATCTGTAATATTAGATATATCCTGGAATCGTTCCAAATCGGTTAATATCGGCTGACTTTCGATCACCATAATGGTGTGATTTTCAATTTCGGTTACGAAATCGCTAAAAAATCTTATAAAATCAATTCGGGAGAGCAGAATCGAACTAGCTAGAAATGCGATAATTTTCCACACAGAAATATACATATAGGTTAAGTAGCGTGTTCTGGCTAGCGATTTTTTTACTTCATTTAGTTGCACGATAAACGAGAACCGACTTTTTTCGGAAACAAAATTCTCCCACCAATGAAACGAGATGAAAATGACTGCGACCGGAATTTCCCACAACTCTTCTTTATTACCCATCAGGGGCCATACAACAAATCCGGTTACTTGAGCACATAGGGCGATCACATTTAGCGGCATTTTGATTTTATCCACTATCCGTCTATTACCAGAAGTGCTGTAGTTTTCCCAGGTTGATAACATGTTTAAAAGTCCGGGGACAAAACATAAGCAGTTTGTTAGCATAGCGCCCTGAATTACATCCAGATTTGGCAATATGATTATCATCAGGATGGCCATTCCAATCACATGTAACGTTTCAGCACAAAAAACAAGTAAAAACTCAAACGTTTTAGGACGTTCAATATTTCTAAAGAAGCACATTCTTGATGATCGAAAAAAAGTCCCGAGCTCTGGTACCGCAAACGCAAACACAATTGCCCATATCCATCCAATACGTTGCTGAGTCGGTATTATGGCTGCAAATTCTTTTTCAGGCACTTTAAGAAAAAATTTATTAATTTTATGATAATTAGCTCGCGTTAAAATACTGCGCACTGCTTACAATTTAGATTACAAAATGGTACCCGATGATTTTCACCAATGTGCGAGGTCATAAATAGGAGAGTAATTTTTGATAAGACACTTGTACCTAAAATTACAATAAATACGATAATGGATACAATTAATTTAATGGTGCGAATAAATGAATCAAAACGTTCGGTTTCCTCGGCCGATGAACCAGCCTTCTTCTTTAATGGCGGATCTTGAAATGAGTCCCACAGTTTTTCTTCACGAATCACACTAAAAAAAAAAGTTATGTGAGGAAAATAAAATTTGTCAATTTTGTATGCGATTGTAAGCAAAAAAATGTTCACTATAAAAACGCCCAAAAATTCATTGGAGTCTGTGCCAAGTTTAAACCAAATCGAAGACGGGTATTTTTTAGAAATTTTTGCAGCTATCGGCCCTTATAGTTCCCATTACAGCTAAATAAATATTAAAGGAAACTAAAATTGATACCGATATGTCTTCAGTTTAGAATGCTCAATGCAGAAATCTAATCCTTATGCGATGAATTGGGATAAGAAAATGAAAGTATTATCTAAAAATTATGGGTACAGTGGGAAAGACTTTTTTTTTTAATTTTTTAAAATAAATTTCGTATTATCAATCACTTACATATCAATCAAAACCAATTAGTTAGTAACGACAAATATTTTCAAATCATTTGATTCAAACTATATACAGTTATCTGATAAAACTTTAAACTACATTTGTTTTTAAATTAAATTTGTCGACATATCGAGTACGCGTAGATTGTTTTTTATTTATCACAACAACTGAAGAATTTATTGATTTTAAACAGATTTTTGGTTCATGTTTCGAATAATTTTTTTCCAAAAACAACAAATTTTTAAAAAAAATTTATATAAAAATTTTAATTTACCCAGTTCTCATTCGTTCAACATCAACATCATCATCATCGGAAGTTGTATCTATATATGGACCCTTGCTGTACATTTTATTATTAATATTTTCAACATTTGTATATGCACTATAAACGCCACCAGCAAAATATAAACTATATATTTTTTTTATTGTACTTGAAAAACTTTAAAAATCACTCAGAGTAATTTCGAACTATAATCTAACAATACAATAAATCAAAGCTTATTTATATAGGCCTAATAATTTAGTGCTGTTAATTAAATTAGGTTGATACGCTGCGCGCCCGCTTATCTTATCGATTTATCAACGACAACAACAATATACCGTATAAGTAACTCTTTTGAATAAATCAAATATTTGTATTTTTTGTGCTAATGTTTCTGATAACCAATTAATCGGCTTATCATAATTCATAACCACCTATGATAAGAAAATATATGATTATGTACTTAAATATTCTATATTTGTACTATTTTATACGTAGGTTAGGTTAGGTTAGGTAAGGGTGGCCGTCCTAAAGGACTAGCATAGATACAAAATTGGTCCGTAGCTGTACCACATTCGAGTTTCCTCCTCTTCACTCGCTAAACCATCCTGAGCTTACCAAGAAGCGTTTAAAGTCCCGGATCTCGATCTTACTAAGATCCGAGAGGTCGTTCAAAGGGGAAGTTCCCATAAATCTTGTTCTGCTGTACGCTAGACTAGGACAGGTGCCGCGCAGATGGAGCACATTTTCCTCCTCCTCCTAATCAGCACAGCTGCGGCAGAAATCGTGGGCTGGGACACCCAGTCTGCTCGAATGTATCCCAATGAGACAATGTCCCGTTATAGCTCCCACGACCATATCAATATGGTGCCGTCGAAGCGATATCAGTTGGCCTGATCTAGACCGGTTTAGTTCAGGCCAGATCTGCCTGGTTATTACACACGAACTGGCGTTAGACCATCTGACGTTCGTTTCTTACATAGCTTCTTCCTGAAGCAGCAGTTTACATGAAGCAAGCGGTATCTTTATATCCCGCCTGCTTTGGGTTATTAGGCGTGCTGTACCCTTACGGGCCAACTCATCTGCCTTTACATTCCGTGCGATATTGAAATGCCCTCTATCCCTTTTTGAGCCATCCGTGAAGAAGCTTAGCGCGTCATTGTCCATAACCGTTCCGTTTACCCAGTCCTCTCTGGTGGGAAACTCAATTTGGAATCTCATCTCAACAGGTGGCAAAACAATAGCGTAGTCGATAGCTTCCGGAATACCCCTGTTGCATAGGATAGATGAGTGCCCTGCATTGTTACAGGTCCACATAGATATGGATTTGAGCCGAATGGCTGTGAAAGATGCAAGGTGCTCGGCCGCAACATCCAAGGGAGTAAGATGAAAGAGAATCTCCAGAGCTTGAGTAGGTGTGCTCCTGAGAGCCCCACTTATACACAAGCAGGCCGTCTTTTAAACTTTCATCAATAGTTTAAGGTTGGCCATAATTTTTAACGCCGCCAGACGATAACCCCATACAGCAGTATAGGTTTGACCACTGAGACGTAGAGCCAGTGTACTATGTGGGGTTCCATACCCCATCTCTTTCCAATGGCATTTTTGCAGGAGTAGAGCGCGATAGTAGCTTTCTTTAATCTCTCTATGATGTTTGGTTTCCAGCTAAGCTTGCTGTCCAAAAGTAGTCCGAGGTATTTCACTCTATCCGTAAAGATCAAGCGAGTACCATTCAATGTTGGCGGGTCACACTGAGAAAGTTTGTGCCTGCTAGTAAAGAGGACCAGCTCCGTTTTCTGTGGGTTTGTGTTCAGTCCGCAGCCGCGTGTCCACTCAGAGAGGTAGCCAAGCGCGCACTGCATGCGCTCACTCAGCGTACTAGGATATTTACCGAAGACCGCAATAGCAACTTCATCCGCGTAAGCAACCACCTTGAAGCCGTGCCATTCCAGGTTTAGTAACAGGTCATTTATGACCATGTTCCAAAGAAGGGGGGATAGAAGCCCACCTTGGGGTGTCCTTCTGCTCACGTATCTGCCGGCAGACGTCCCACTAAGATAAGCTGTCACGATCCTGCCTCTAAGCATATGATCTATCCAGCTTCTATATCCAAGAAGGTTACCATTGAATATTCCTTATATTCAAGTGATTTCGCAATCGGGCCTATAAGGGAGTGGAGAGCTGTTTCCACCGATCGTTCCTTACAGTATGCGTGTTGAGATCCCCACAGCTCGCCCGGCTTGATTGAGCCTCTATTAGTCTTTCCAGTGTTTTAAACAGAAAAGAAGATAAGCTTATAGGCCTATAGTCTTTGGGATACCAGTGAGAGCTTTTTCCCGCCTTAGGTATAAATATTAATTTTACTTCAGTCCACTTTCTAGGAATGTGACAGAGGTCTAGGCTGCCTTTGAAGATAACTTCCAGCCAGTTTATGGTTAAACCAGTAGTTCGATGGATATCCGCAGGGATAATGCCATCAGGTCCTGCCGACTTGTATGGCTTAAAACTGTTTATTGCCCATAGGATATTCTGCCTCTTTACTATATGACTTACGGAGTGTATACCCCTATTTATCATGGGTCTCTCCGAAGCTAGTACCGAGCACTCGGGGAGATGCATTTCTAGTAATAGCTCCAGGGATTCCTCACTACATGTAGTCCATGAACCATCCGGTCGTTGTAGATAACCCGGAATGGAAGGACTAGAACATAGTACTTTGCGTAGCCTGGCCGCCTCCGAGGACTCCTGTATATTGCCACAGTAGAGCTTCCAGCCCCTCGTTTTGGCTGCTCTCAGCTCGTACTTATAGGTTTTGAGGAATTCCTTATAACAGTTCCAATCTGCAGCAGCATTTGTGTTCCTCGCTTTCTTGAACAGTCTCCGGCATTTATTTATTTTATACGTATATAGTAAACTATATTATCCAACAAGTTTTGTCCAAGGCTTTGGTAATTCAATTCTTTGGTAAAAAAGATATTTCAGTACTAAACTGAGTCGACTGTGCGGTATGGGAAATATCAAATTAACTGACTACAACCTGACAATGATCTATACTGATTTTATCATTTTTACTTTGATACTTACATTTTGATTTAGATTTCTAACAAGATAATACTTTTATAGTTATTTGAAAATTGATCCATCCAGGGAGCCATTTTTTATGTATATACAATTTATTGAAATATCAATTTTTGAAGAAATTAATCAAAACTCGATTTTTTGTAAACCAATATTATTGGATATGAAATTCTATCAACATTTTATGGACCATCATTCCCAGCAATCAATCTGTACGGCCTACAGACATAGCACATACACCCTCATGGCATTTTTATTTTATTATTACCTTAAATCCGGTTAGTTCTGTTAAGAAAATAAACAACAATATCATAACCCCAATTTAACCATGCTATTTAAGGTTTTTGCCAGACTCTTTAAAGCATCAGATCCCATCATCCCGGGCACATTATGACGTGTATAGTATATATAACAAAAACAATTCTCTTGTATAAAGATAATTTTTAACACATGAAATGGGAAGCGCTTTTTCATATTTGAATAGGAAACTCTCTCTCTGGGTGTACATATACATATATACCACATATAAATTTTACACCCAAAAAAAAAAAAAATCCAAAACAAAGAGAAAGGCACTCATCCCCGAAAAAAGTCTATCTATTTCCCCATTTACGAAAATTTCGTATTATTTTGCAACCGCTACAGCTTTGTACGTCATCTAATAATGTACATACATTTTGTTTCCGTCCATTTTGACGATTTCTTTCAAGAATAACAGAATTTATAAAACGTGGCAAATACAATGGGAAACCCTTTTTCCATTTTCTTGCATGATTATTTTTTTTTTTTTGTCGTCACTATATATTTTCATTTCGTTTGGTTGACATAAAAAAAAAATATATACAACAACAACAGCAACAACAATTTTCACACTTTTTATTTATTCAATTAGTGCTTTGCGAAAATTATGAATTTTCTTTTTTCATTTTCTTATTCATTTTCCATTCTTTATATCCTTGTACAACAACAAAAATAATAATAATACTAATTTTAACGAGGTTTCATTGCTCATTTTAAGTTAATAAATTTTCTCTCCCGAAAAAAAAAGGAAAAACATATAAATAAAAAATAATAAAGTATAAATAAGACAGACAACAAAAAAATGAAGCGGAAAAGCAAATTTTTTTTTGTTATGTTGTTTGTTTTTTTTAATTTTTTTTTTGCCTTAATTTTTCTTGCTTCCAGCCAGTATTGTTTTTTAAGTAGAAAACGTGATGAAAGCTAAAACAAGAACAAAACGATACTTAGAAAAGGGATTAGTATCAGTTCAGGACAGTTAAAGTTAAGATTAGAAAATAATTAATTGATGAATTGAAGAAAAGGAAAATTTTAACACGAAAATTTTGAATATAGATAAATATAAGGGTGCGGATGGCACACGATCCAATTACGGGCGACACAAAAAGTTATACAATTTTGTGCATTTCAAGTGACTGATCAAGAAATTATGTTAAAATTTTCCCAAGGATAACTCACATATTACAGATTTTAGATTATGTCGATATGGGGATGCAGTGAAATATTATCTTCTTTTCTTACCTTTCATTAAAATTTTCAAATTGTCAGTAGTTCCTCCCATTGGTGGTCTCAGGGTGACGTTAATAGTCTGTTTGTTAATCTATTATTGTTGGACATATTTGTTTATGCATTGAGCTAACGTGGGCCAATAGAGCTGGATCATTTGGTTTGGCAATCATATACATTATTCGCTTTCCGGAAAGGAAAGTCTATCTTCAGTTGTTTCCAATTGTCGTCCAGAAAAGAAAATCGTTGAGTGAGATTTGATATTATTAATTTTTGAAATCTTGTAACTCGGTCCGTATCATTTCAAAATAATCGAGGTGGTTTTGGATTTGTAGTTAGATTATCAAAACAGCCTTCTTCTTGCATAGAATCGAAAATTTTTGAAAATTCTTTACTTTTTTTATTTTTTAACTTGGCCTAAACATAACCAATTGATCGAGAAGCGGTTCTATCAGTTTTTATTTTGGGCGCAGGATCAAATTTCTCTGTTTGGCTGTATTTTACGATATACCTAATACAGATACCTCGATAATTTCGATATGAGCAGCATGAACCATGTTAAAGATTTCTTTATGCTGAATACTGCGGCCAAAAACTCCAATTCAGTGATGCTATAATTCATTTGTATCCCATTTAGCTTGTGACGAGAACCGCAATTTTAACGAACTTTTCATTTTCTTTCTTTCTAACCGGTTAATCGAAGCGGAATTGCTGATGGTGCAAACGCAGGATTCTATCCTAATTCGCAGAAGCGGACTGCAGCCTTAGCCCACTGTATAAGTTTGAACCAAGGTATGGAGCTGACCTATAGTTGAAAACCTGAAACCGAATAATATTGGTAGACAAAACATAATAAACAAAGTGCAGGCAGTAATCAGAGACAAACCCATTCGATTGAAATAACCTACTAGTTAATAAAGATCCAGGACAAAATATTCCCTTTATCTATAGTGCTTCTATGGTGGTGAGATAAAAAAGTATATTTTTTCTGCGCGACTTATGATTTTATCCGGTCTAACGCGTCGGATACAACATTCTATGAAACGTTACCATTTTGAATATGGAATTTAAAACTTTGAAGTTCAAAGCCCATTAAGCTAATCGTCCAGAAAAGAAATTCGTTGAG